>BGPR01014046.1:0-40180 GCA_013235015.1 Araneus ventricosus | reverse complement strand
TATTTACGGACTTTGAAATTTTCTTCCGCTATTTTAAGCCTTTTTTTCTTTTTCACACTTGGGCTATGGTAAACAAGCTGATTTCATAGAACATGCTAAAACTTCTAGTTTAAAAGTAGTCCTGGTGCTCTAACTCAATTTCATGACCATCTGCCGTCATTTTAATTAAAATCCTCTCACCTGCAATCTGCGTGAACAAAGAGTTTCGCAACTCATTTCGTGACTTTTTAATATTAGCCACCACAGTGCCAGATTATCCCCGAAATTCCACCTTTCTCAACTGATCGGCTCTCTTTCTATTTATATTTTAATTATTCCCCCAATTAAAAGTTTATTAAAATGGTTATAACACCTGGATTTTTGCAACTATAAAGTCAAAAATTTCAAGTTATGCTCACCATCCTAATATGTTCTGATTCACTACAGTTGCATACTGAAAAGTTGAAAAGCTTCATTTATAGCGTTGTTCGGTCTGATTCGAACATAGGAAATTTACATTCTCTTTAGATAAGCATTGTTGTTTTTGACACGTTAGCATTTCCAAAGTATTTTATTTGTAAATTTACAATCATTAGTCATCCTTGAGATCCGTATATCTGGATTAGTTATGAAGGTTTGTTGGAGTTCACAAACTTACATAACCTCAGAAATATAGCTGAAAATAAATCCAGTTTATAACAGGATAAAAATTTTCCATCAGAATAATGAACTGGAAGTTGTATCATGTAATATATATCTTTCTATACTTTTCTCATTATTTCGACCATTCTTTGTTACAGACAGAGAGAAAAATAGTACTGGAGCCATCTTTGATATTCACTATATGCAGTTCATTCTCTCAGAAGCCAACATAAACTAGCTAAAACCGTAATTTAACCTTATCAGTTTTATGACAGCATCAGCTCTCAATTCAAGTTTGAATTACTTATAATCTGTCTAATAAAATCTTGGAGTTTATTCCAAATTTGTTCATAAAAACCATTTAACTTATCTATACACGCAAATCCATATGTTTTTAGATTAGAGATGGACTTTGAAATTTAGAAATGACTTTTATAAAATTATTCCAGACCTTTTTTTTCATTCAGCTGACTCACTTATAAGCCAACAGTCCTGTAAAACTTTGTATTAGAGTATTTAGATTGTTAGATTTTGCTGTGAAAAAGTTTTTTCATTATTTGTTTGAAATTACTTTTAAATTTATATTCTCAATTTTTTATACTCGAGAAACTGAAATGAGCTCGAATGTGACCTGCAATTAAATGTTTCTTTATTTCTGTTTTTAGTAATATTTGCTAAATAAAAATTGCTTATACGGAGATTAAGTATAAATCAATAAAAAATTAATTGGTAGAAGTTGTTGAGGAAAAGGGGGTCCCAAAACTTGCATTGTTTAATGATTCTTACAGCGCTTATCCGGATTTATAACAAATAGATAGAAACCTGGTGGTTAAAGGCTGTTTTCCTATACATATCTATTAATAAAAAAAGCGAATAGCGAATGTGCACTTGGGGGCACCATGGAGTCAAAACTTTAGTGAGTTTATGTTATTTTTTAACTCTCTAAGCCCGGCAAAAGTGATAATTTCTGTGTCTCAGAAGACCGGGTAGTTTTTCATTCACGGAAGCAGAATGAAATCCCCTATTCCTTTACAGAAATTCCAGGAAATGGAGGCCCTCCGCTTCCGCGCGGCGACATCAATTGTGAACAATGAAGCGACAGGGAGTGGAGGAGAGGTCTGGTCATTTGCGGTTTTAAGAAATGGCTTTTAAAAACCAGTATCGCATTGGAATATTTTGTCTAATATAAGATGTTTGCTCTTCATTTAGTTGACAGAAAATATAACAATAGAGCAATCTGATACAGGAAATTATCGATTGAAACAACTAGTATTAGCTTACCTGATACTTTTTCACAAAATTATTTTGTCAATTATTATGAATTCTTTCTATGATAAAAGTGATATATTAAATTTATTGCTGCTGATTAACTTCATTTCAGTCATTTTTTAAACACTTTTTGTGAAATGTATAAAAATCCATCCAATTATTAATACCTTTTAAATGCATTGTATAACACGAAATTTAAATATTAACATAAAATTCAGATCAATATTTTTTACATGTCATCAATAATGTAGTTTACAATACAGTGAAGGAAAATATATTATTTGTCAATCTTTTTTTAATTTTTCTAAGAATATCCGTTTCATGAATATTGTGTCGTGTATTTCATTCTAAACACCAAAAAAAAGTTTAATATTCGTATTTATAAGCTTATTTATTTAACTTCTTTCTTTTTTCAAGAAAGGAATATTATTCTTTAAAACAATTTATATTTGCAATGCAAATAATTAAATCGTTGTTTTATTATAAAGTTTCTTCCGCTTTTTTTTACAATAAAGTTTGAGAGAACAAAAAAGTTACATGAACAATAAATGGAACCATGATTTCCTTATTTATTGTTTTACAGATTCGGAAATATATTTTTAATATTTCTTAAATTTACAAGAAATTGATTTCAAGAAAATACCAAAGATAGCTGCAAAAGTTTGAATCTGAAATAAAGAAAAATTTTCTCTATTTCGAGTACAAACGAGTGTTGGGAAAAAGTATAAGAATAAGAATTGATGAAAGAAGGTCATAACCTTTTCTTCGATCAGTCATTTAATACTCAATGAATGCCTGTCCACCATTTTTTAATAGAATTATTTAATTTTATTTTTTCAAAGGAAGTCTGTTTAAGTGAAACGCACATACAGAGAGAATATTATAAAATTCGAAATTCGTTTAATTGCAAAATATGTATTAAGAAAAAATCTTTAAATAACAAGTTTATTTTTAAATATTAAAATTAAAGTGGGTCTTTTATATTTTTCTTGTAAAGCTCTCACACTACGTTTTATACAATTTTGTAATAAATTAATCTCATGTGTGTACATATGGGACATTGTTGAATACGATGTTTGTGGCTCTTCAAACCTATGTTGAATAGGTTAAAAGCTTTTGTAAAAATTTATTATTTCAATAATATAATAGTTTATTTGCTTAGTATTTAAAAATAAATTTCTAATTTCAAAATATCGTTTTATAAATCGTAATTGCATATTTAACCCTCTGCGAAGCTAATTCAATAAAATTGCCCGAATTCAAAAAATTGCATCTCAATGCAGTTATGCAGTTTTAATTATATATTTGTCATATTGTTTTGTATCTAATACGAAAATTTTACTATTTTTACATGCTATTATTTAATTTGAAATGGCATATCTTTTTGTTGCATTTTACAATAATTTTTAAATGTTTGCATAAAATGGAATTCTGTAATCTATTTTTCACTCAGTTGTTGGTGTTCTGAACAACTGCACTGAAATTAAGTAAAGATTCCAATGCTAATGCAATGTTTTTGTATTTTCTGAATTAATTTATCTACTATCAAAATAGCTTTCTCTCCTAAACAGAAAAAAATTGCATTCGCAACATATTATAAAAATTGCTAAACTACCTTCTTTGACATACTTCTTAGTAAAAATAAATAATAATAATTATAATTAAAATAATTATAATTTTTTATTCTTAACTCAAGATTACAATATCAAAAATCTTTTCATTAGTTAAATCTCGATAAATTGAAATTAATGGATTTGATTAAAAAATAACCATTTAAAAGAACATTTTGAGCCTGGACTTTTTTCAAATAGTCAAGAATTTTTGTTATACATGCTTAAGATAAGTCAACAATTAGAAACGCAATTTAGAAATTATTAAGAAATAATATTTCTTCCGTGTGAGTAATTTAAAGGCCATTGAAAAATATTTTTATACCTTTTGATTTTGGACACTAGGAATTATTAAAAATTTATCTAATAATAAATTGGGTTTGGAAATAAAAGAGTAAAATAGAATAAGAAGCTGAATACATATTATAAAAAGAGAATATCTTAAATTCAAATTCTCGAAAACATTAGCCTTGCAGCAACCGCGAAAGAAAGACTCAGGCTCGAACCCGGGCCAGCGGGATTCGTAACACGGCGCTCTACCGACCTTGCTATGCATGCACGTTTTGAGAAAGGCATATTTAAATGACATTCATAATTTGCTCAAAATTTAAAAGCATTTGATTCAACTGCCTGAAATTCACTAAAAAATTACATTTTATCAATGTACTTAATAACAGATTTTAACAGCAGTAGATCTTTGATAAATGCAAAGAGTTGTTTAATATTCCTTGATGATGATTAAAATATTTTTTACTGTATGGAGCTCATCAAGATTGAAAACTTGATATTTAATTAGAAAGAAATCTGAGCTTAAATTTCATTACTGAACGCTTCAGTAAATATATTGTTTCCATCAAATTAAATGATATTCATGGGAAGTCCTAACCAGATAATAGAAATCAAAAGCGTCAAGATACTGAAGATTTTTGCAAAGTTCCATTAAATTCACTAACGAAATTTTAAATAATTAACAGAAATGTTAATTTAAAAAATAATTAATAATAATTAAAATTAATTATTAAAATTATAATCAATATAATTAATTATCTAATTATAATTATTAATTAAATTATTAATTAATTAAAACCAATGCAATTAATTATCTAATTAAAATTATTATGTTATTAATTATGATTCATAATTATATTAAAATATGAGTTCAATAATAAAGATTATTAAAGTAATTATGGGCTATAAATCCATTTTTTCGGAGTCGGAACGAATCCGCGGATCCGGATCCGAGTCCGCAAAAGGAACGAATCAGACCCATCACTACTTAGAAAGTGAATTACGAAAGTGAAACTCGATTTCCCGCCCGTTGAAAAGCGAAACGCATGCGCAATCACTCACTGTAATAATACTCCCCACCCCATAGTTCAAGTGACGCAAGTGTAACTGGAGGGTATAACTCAAGGTCATGAGAAAAGGGGTCGGACATGACAATGAAGAGAGATTTTCTGAGCAATGGCGTACGAAGAATGAAGAATGGACATGTAATTTTTTTTAAATCCCTTCATCATATTTGCCGATATATAGAATTTGCAACGAAACATTACTGCAATAAGATATTTATTTAGGTACAGATTAATTTATAACTGTCTATAAATATGATAATAAGCTCTAATATTTAAATGCAATATGTTAGAAAAATTGTTTAGAATTGTATTGGTTCAATTTTTATTTAAATATACATTTTCTTGACTTTATCGCGATAGTTTTATCATTCGCTTCTTTGAAATTAATCTGTAATACGTCTCTTTTTTAAGCTTAGAAATGCTACGTCAGTTATTCGATCTTATCCCACTGTTGCAAGTGACAATGAGGCAAATAATTTGAATTTGTTAGCAAGTTCTTGTGTCTAATCAGAGCAGGACACTAGACAGAAATTTGATCAAACCTATGTCAATCATAAATCAGACACATAGGAAAATCAATGCAGATAATCCGTAATTTCAATGTAGTGTTACATGTGACAGTTATATGTAAATAATATTTTACTATTGAAACATACTGTAATTAAAATGAGAACAAATTTAAAAATTTGAAATATTTTTTTTCATTTTTCTTTTTTAAGACTTCAAATATATGCAACAAATAAATTGTCTCTGTTGTGTTCTCTCCAAGACATATCAATAAAATCCTTGCTGTCTGTGCCGAATTAAGTCCCTTATAGACCAGGCGTGCAGTCAGGGGTCCTTAGGGAAGCAAGTTTTGAGGCCCCAATTCCAAGACCAGACTTTGTTTTCAATAATTTTATTTTCATTTCGAAGTGAGCGGTTTAGTAACCGCAATAAAATGTCGATTTTATTGTAGGACATGTTTCATTTTAGTGTATAAAAGAACATTCAAAGGAAATTAAAGACTATTTTATGACAATATTCACAATATAATGATATAAATATTCTTTATTATATTAGTTAAAACATCAAACATGTTTTAAATTATAAAGGAATATGGAAGCAAGTTTTTAAATATAAAAATTCTCTCTCTTTTTATATAAAAATTTAGAATTTCAGAAATATTTTTAAAAAATTAATAAAGAAATTAAGACCATAAAAAATTAATTTTTATCTGAGTTTGAAATATGACACTTGCAAATCAAATCATTATTCACAATTACAAATCACATAGTTGTAATTTTTTTTTCTCTAGCCCGTGCGACTTAAAAATTCGGGCCTCGTTTCCTACCTTTTAGTTTGTTATATAATCCGGCCTTGCTTGCCATCCTTTTGCTATGATACAGATTAGATCAGCGGCGTGTTTTTCCCCTTTTCAAAACATTTGCTGAATTAAATGTAATAAATGTAAAATTAGTTCTACTCACGGCATCCGTGCATCAAAACTTATTTGCTCCTATTTCTTTACGCAACTGTAGCCGATGGTGTGGTAAGAAAATTGAAGAAGTGGGTGTCAGCTCAGGTGTCGTCTTCGTCATCTGACCGCGGTTAAAAAATAGGAGGTCCATTCCAAAATAGCCCTCGTGTTTCTTCAAAACGGTAAGTCAATATAACTAAATTAAAATTTAAGTCACTGCATTTGTCAAAATAAAGGCTTGTGCAATTAAGAATCGGGACATTGGTTCGCTTTAACATTGACATATATAACGGAAAATAATAACATTGAAGAAAATTGTAATACTGAATTGCTATTAGTTATGAAAATCGGATGGTGATCTATTCTGTAATACAATCATGTGATACTCAAATGCTAACAAAGGATACGTTTAACGATCCATAAATATTATGCATTTAGCAGCCTAAATAAAATAATATCTATTTGAGGACATCATAAAAAATTATGCCCCTCATATAAAATACATTTAAAAAACTACAGAATAATTTTTTTTAAAAAGAACAAAAATTAAATTGTTTTATCCCTAATGTTTGGTATCTCTTCTCTGCTACCAAATTCTACCAATCGTTACAAACATTCCTATCAGAGATTATGTATATAAGTATGCATAAAATAATATCTAAGTAAACATTTAACTTTGATTCAAAACAAAAAGTCATTCTTTTTCTCTCTCCTCATAACATTTTTTGACTTATAAATGTAATAAATGTAAAATTAGTCTACTCGCGGCCTTTGGGCATCATATTTTATTTGCCTCTATTTCCTTCCGCGGCTATACCATTGGTGTGGTGGGAAGTTTGAAGAAGTGGGTGTCCGCTCAGGTGACGTACTCGTCATCTGACCGCGGTTAAAAATTAGGAGGTCTGTTCCAAAATAGCCCTCGTGCTTATTCAAAACGATACGTTAATCTAACTAAATTAAAATTTAAGCCACTGCAATTGTCAAAATAGAGGCTTGTGCAATTATAAATAGGAATCGGAACGTTTGTTCACTTTCACATTAACATAAAATCACGAGCCTATATATAATAGAAATTAAACGGGTCTCACAAACAAAAAAAAACTTCAGTTATGTATAAAAAACTACAAAACAAAAATTAAATTGTTTTATCTTGATGTTTCGTATCTCTTCTTTGATATCAAATCCTATATATTTGGGAGAAACTTTCCTACTATAAGTTAAACATATAGTATATATTTAACTGATCCAAAGCAAAAGGCCATTCATTATGAACTTTAAAAATACACAAATATTTCCTTTAATATGAAATAACACCTTATACCAAGCAGAATTTCCTAACTGTTAAGCAATTTCATATATTTATTCATTCTCGAAAAGCATTCAATTTTCAAAATACAATTGATTTAACAAATTAAAGAGCGTAAATTTCCCTACAAATAAATACTTTTAGTTTTCTTCCAGCTTTAATAGGTTTCCAGATAATGGATCTCAAATGTTGCCGTCATCTTGGATTTCGTACCCCCTTTTTAGTTTTTCTTGAATATCTCGGAAATCTATTCAATTTTCAAATTACATGTAATCAGTAAATTAAAGAGCGTGAAATTCCCTACTAACGCATGCTTTTATTTTTGTTTTAGCTTGAATAGTTTTTGAGATAATGGGTCTCAAAATTTGCTGCCATCTTAGATTTTATCCCCCTTTTTACAGTTTTTCTTGAATATCTCGAAAACTATTTGATTTTTCAAAATATATATATTACAACCAATTACTAATCGTTAAATTCCCAACAAATGCATGCTTTTTTTTTTTTAGCATTAGTAGTTTTTGAGATATTTAGGACAAACTAAAAAAGGGGGATAAAATCCAAGATCTTAGCAAATTTTGAAATCCATTATCTCGGTAACTATTAAAGCTGAAACAAAAATAAGAGCATGTGTTTGTAGAGAATTTTACGCTCTTTAATTTACTGATAATATGTGATTCGAAAATTGAATAGATTTCGAGATAATCACGAAAACCAAAAAAGGGGGATGAAATCCAAGATGGCAGCAACATTTGCGAACTATTATCTGGGAAACTATAAAAGCTGGACGAAAAATAAAAGTATTTAATTGTAGGGAATTTTACGCTCGTTAATTTGTTAAATCGATTGTAATTTGAAAACTAAATAGCTTTCGAGATATATTTTGGGAAAACTAATAAAGGGGGGATGAAATCCAAGATGTCGGCGCGAGCTCCCCCCAGGACCGGAGACTTTTAGTAAATTCATCAGAAGCGCCTCACAATCATGTGTACCAATTTTCGAAACTATATAATTTAATGTTTTTTTCAAACCCTTATCCTTGGACTGCTATATTTATCTACGTTGTTAAACATAGAATTACAATATAGTTTTCTCAATATTAATCAACGTTGTTCAATGTAGAATTTACAATATTGTCTACACAATATTGTACAATATTATACAATATTCGACTTCTCTGTGGAAAATTTTCAAGCATTCTTGAATATTGGTGAATATTATACAATATTGGGTATCTGTATTCGGTATTCCTCGATATTCACAATATTGTTCAATATTGTACAATATTGGTGTGCTACTGGGGTTATAAACGTACGCACGTTTACGAACGTTACATACGTGCATATGAAACGTTCCTAGGTAAGTAACGTACGCGTGTATGTACGAAGGTATCTATATAACGCACATACATATATAATGTACGAAAGTATACAGGTTACGTACGTACGTATACATGCCACATACATACGTTCATAGTCAGTGATGTAAAATACCTAGGTATTTATTTTTAAGAGTAAATACCCAGGGTATTTACCCGGTATTTATTTTTCAATTAACTCTATTCAAATAAAATACAAGCACTGCTGTGAAATATGATTTCTCTATATAATATAAATATGTATAGAATATACATTGAGCATTAGGTAAGATAAAAAAAGAAATCTAGTTCTATGAACCTTTTAAATTCTATAAAGGCTAAAAAAATGAATAGGAAAAAACAAAAAACGCAATACTATATCATAGGTCTTACATAAAATGAGTGGCTTATATGTCAATCCTTTTTTAATACAATGAGTAAAAGAATAATGTATTTGCTGCTTTTTAAAAATGAGAGTTATTTTAACTAAATTTAAAAAATAATAGTTTGGTTTAAATTGATAAACAGCTGATAAATAGAAACTAAAATTCAAGATACAATTGTTTATCATTCTTTTTGGATTAATTAGTCAAAGTACCAGACATCGCTGATGAGAAGTTAGCAGATGTTTCAGTTCTAACAGTTTTTAAAGAGAATTATTCTGAAAGTAATATTCATTCATATTACTTTCAACAAAGTTAAGTGATCTTTGCAACAAGATTTCAGCAACAAGAAATTTGAATTCCTTTGTTGCTGAAACTGTTGTATTATTTGACGATATATTAGATGCACACACTTAAAAAAAAGTTTCCTGGTTAGATTGGATTCATCTAAATCATAAACATCAATACTTAAATGTTCTTGAAACTCTTAATTTGATGTAGTTGTCATGGTTGGAATTTGATTAAAAGAAAATTCATCATCTATTTTATCCCTTTCCTAATCCAATAGAACTTTTGAAATACTTTTTTATGTGTTTCTCCATTTTGCTTACATTGGTATATTTATACTCAACATTACAGTACTTACATTGGATACTTTTTTCTTTCTTAACATTAAAAGATCCAAGCAGGTAACTTTTTCCTCTTTTTTTTACTTTTAAAGTAAAATTTACTGTAATATTAATACACGTGAAGTAAACGACTATCTATTTACTAAATCAAAACAAGAATGTTTGACTTCCAGCATGGCAGTGCAAGTAAATTATGGATCACAAGATTCACTGGCGCTGTCTATCTCTACTAAGAATAAAGGAGAATGTGTTCATGTTGGTGCTCTACAGGATAGACCGTTAGGCCTAGAGCAACGAAATTTGAGCAAACATACTTTGAAACGTGGGAATGTGCACCTCGTAGCCGTTTTTTTTTTTTGAAATTTTAATTCATTAAAATTTAAGCGACATTTTGGCATTTTTCCTTAATAACTTCCGAAAATTTTACACCATAAAAATGATTTTTACATCATCTGAAAATTTAAAAAATTATCCTTTTATTGATATCAATTAAGTTTCATTCGAATGTTTTTCTAATTTTAAGCATTATTTTACAACAATACTTTTCATTGTTACAATGAAATTCAAGCTGTTATCATTGTTAAAAGAAATATTTAATTGTGTGTTTCTCTTCCATTGTTGAAAGCTAAGATAATATTGTATTGGATTTTACTTTCTTTTTACCACGTTTTTATTAACTCGCTTTCTTGTCTGTCTGTCTGTTCGGTACAAATTTTGCAATGAATTTTAAACTAACTTCCCTATGAGATGGAGACTTGAAACTTTAAAAATAGCTCAGAACTAGATGGCAATGCAATATTAATTCGCTTTCTTGTTTGTCCGTTTGTCTGTCATTTCATATTTTGCATGACGCATGCGCAGTACGTTTTTCATTATATCTCGAAAACTATTAACATTACAGACTTGGTTTTTGGGTATATGGATGGCCCATGGGATCATCGAAGCACCCCCATATTTTAGCCATATCTTTGCGCATGCGCAGTACGTTTTTCATTATATCTCGAAGGTCTCTGCGTCACGTGACTTAATTTTTCAGGAAAATAACACTTTTCTATTTATGATCAGGTGAAGAGAAACTGAAATAAACCTGAAATTTGCCACATGTCTCCGCCATAATCTCATCAAGATGTTTAAAATCGATTGCAAAATTTCACACACACAAGACTAAAAAGCAGAAAATAATTATTTAAATAAAATAAAAATTTTAATATACCACGTTTTTAAAACGGACTAAAAAGTATAAAATAATTTCTTCTAGCCCCATACAGATTTATAATCCCATAAAGATTTAAAACGAAAAACGTGGGGAGCATGCAATATTTAATAGTAAGGAGTAGCTGTCGTTGAGAAAACTCACACAACAGTTCATATAATTTCCATTGCAATAAAATTGTTAGTGACTGAAATAAACTATTTATGCATCAATTATCTATTGCATGTGCCCCACGTTTTTCGTTTTAAATCTGTATGGGGCTAGAAGAAATTATTTTATACTTTTTAGTCCGTTTTAAAAACGAGGTATATTAAAATTTTTATTTTATTTAAATAATTATTTATTTGATCAATTTATCTGTCCAATTTGTAAGGAAAGTCCTCAAGATAGTAAGTATATTACGAATTAATCCAGTAAACTTAACAATTGTGGTTGCTATTTTTTAATTTATTTTATCGGCATGTTTTGAGCCAGCTAACATGCCGCGCTATTTCGATGTTGAAATCAAGTTTTTTAAATAATAGTTCGGGTCGATTACGTACAATTAGATGATCGTTGTCTCCATTAGGGACTTTCATATAGACAAGGAACAGGACAAGTGCAAGGCTACGTAAAGAACGCGGGTTAAATCTCTATCGCAATTTGAAGTTTCAACTTACTTTGTTAAGGAAACCATGAATATCAAATTATGCGTAAGAAAGTCAGTTGAAATTATATTCCCGGCGAATAAGATGATTGCCGAAGGCGACTAGGATAGCATAAACGGTGTTAAAAATTAACACTCTATTGTAAGTGTCATACCTTCAAACCGGAAAAACTGAATTATCCCCCGATACCGTTTAAGTTTTAGATTACTTTATTCTGAATCCTGATAGCAATTGGATTTTTTTTTATAATTTAGTCAAAACTTAAAATTTTTTATAAACTATGTGTATAAATTCCATTCTCAAATACTTAAAAAAAAATCCATTTTGGGGGTACTTATTTATTTTATCTCATTTTGAATCACTGTTTGCAAATACTTTTTTTTATTGCAAAATACCCATTTTTTGAAATTTTATCTGTTTAATTTCGAATCACCATTTGCAAATGCCTTTTTTGCAAAATGTCCAGTTTGGGATAGTTATAACTTTTACGTTTCATTTTGAATCACCATTCGGAAATCCTTTTTTTTTTTTTTTGCAAAATATATAGTTGGGAGTATTTATAAATTTTATATGTTTTATATTGAATTACCATTCACAAATACGTTTGTTTGCAAAATATTTAGTGTATGGGTATTTATAAATTTAATATTTAATTTTGAATCACCATCATCAAGTACTTTTTTGTAAAATACCCAGTTTTATGTATTTATAAATTTCAAGTTTAATTTTGAATCATTATTCACAAATACTTTTTTTTGTGCAAAATATCAAGTTTTTGGGTATTTATAAAAGTTTGTATGTTTTCATTGTGAATCAGCATTCGAAAAGTTTTTTTTTTCGCAAAATACCCAGTTTTTGGGTATTTACCCAGGCCTTGGGTAAATACCCGGGTATATACCCAAAAAATATTTACCTACCCACTGGGTATTTACCCAGCCCACATCACTGCTCATAGTACATTTACATACTCAGTTTTTTACATACGTACGTATGTACGTTACATATGTAGTCATGTTTCATATATACTTACGTTACATACGTATGCACGTTTCATATATACGTTTGACGTACGTTACATACGAACGCATATTTCATATTTACATATGAACGTACGTCACATACGTACGCATGTTTCATATATACGTATGACGTAACTTACATATGTACGTTTCAGATATACGTTACATACGTACTCACGTTTCATGTATACTTATGTTCCATACGTATTCACGTTTCATATATACTTATGTTACATACGTACGCACGTTTCATATATATGTTTGACGTACGTTACATACGACGCATATTTCATATTTACGTATGAACGTACGTCACATACGTACGCATGCTTCATATATACGTATGACGTAAATTACATATGTACGTTTCAGACGTACTCACGTTTCATATCCCAGATAGCAAAAAGCTTGTCTAAAAGGTTTTGGAAACCTTGTCGTTGGCAAGGGTAAAGGGTTGTCACAAAGGTTTCCATGACAAGGGTTGAGCCTTTTCGGCAAGGTAGCGGAAAGGTTAGCTAGTCAACAAGAAACAAGGTTGTCTGTAAGGTTTTCAGTAAGATTTCCCCAAGCTTTTATTACAAGCTTGTTTCGGGCTTTCCTCAAGCTTGTTTCAAGCCTTTCAAAAGGTTGTTTTAGACCTTTTCCTAAGCATGTCTTTTACTTTTTTTCACGCTTGTTTTAAACATTTTCCTAAGCTTGTCTTTTACCTTTTTTCAAGCTTGCTTTAGACCTTTTCCTAAGCTTGTCTTTTACCTTTTTTCATGCTTGTTTTAGACCTTTTTCTAACCTTGTCTCAGGCTTTCCTCAAGCTTGTTTCAAGCCTTCCAGAAGGATGATTTAGACCTTTTTCTAAGCTTCTCTTTTACCTTTTTTCAGACTTTTTATACGCTTGTTTTAGACCTTTTTCTAAACTTTTTTCAGACTTTTTATACGCTTGTTTTAGACCTTTTTCTAAACTTTTTTCAGACTTTTTATACGCTTGTTTTAGACCTTTTTCTAAACTTTTTTCAGGCTTTTCTTTTACCTTTTATAAGGCTTTTTATAAGCTTGTTTTAGGCTTCCTTTTAATCTTTTTTTTCAGCCTTTTATAAGCTTGTTTCAGGCTTTTCTTTTCGAGTCTACAAAGCATTGCTGAAGTTTTTACTTTAAAATGGTCAGAAGTTTTTATAATATTCAATTACTTGCAAATTACTTAAAACTTTATAATATTCAAAACTAAACAATTTTAATAAAAATTAAGAAAATCTGTCTTATATTTTTAAAATTTTTTAGACTAATCTAGAATTTCTTCATGAGGTTCTGAAAAAATTTTACAATTCACTAATGAAAATTTTTGGTAAAATATTTTTATAATTACTTTTCAGACAAGTTAATGAGATAGTTCTGCAAATTTATACTTAAAATACATCAAAATCATTTAACAATTTTGAGAAAAATTGAGGAAATTTTATTAGAACTTCGATTTTCAACTATTAGCACAGATCTCATATAGGAGAAAGCTGGACCAAACCAGGTTCCAAAATTGTTTAAATTTCTATTTTATTGATAAATTAGTCCTTTAGTTCCAAAAATAAATATTCTCTAATGTAAAAGAACTATATTTTGAAGAATAAAATAAATATTTTTTGGAAGTTTGCAGGAACCCTGTTTCATCAGTAAATTAAGTTAATTGATCAGACTTGTGCAAATTTTAAGAGCAGAAATCATAAATTAAATTTTGATCATGCTTCTCTGCAGGCTTCATGTGCCCACCACTTCCATTCCAATTTTTCCTCCCATATTGTTTTTCATCAAATGCAAGTCTAGTTTTTACACAGCAAAATATAAAGCTTTATCACCAGCTATTGTGTCATCCCATAATATATTCAGCCTACATGTTTTTTACACTTATCAAATTCTTTATAATTTCAAAGCACAGTGAACAATAAATAGTCACACAAAAAACATTTAATATTAATTTATTTTACATCAGTTACAATTGAGACAACATTTCAGTCCAATTAACAATAAATAGTCACACAATAAACATTTAATATTAATTTATTTTACATCATTTACAATTGAGGCAACATTTCAGTCCAATTTTCCCTTGCTCTTGTTTCTGATCTTTTCTTTCTGCAAAAAAGAAATTAATAGTTTTAAAAATATGGTATAAGAGCTAAAATATTTAGGTTTTTAACTGAATTTGCCAATCCTTTAAAAACAATCGAAGTTTAGACAACAAAGCAGTTAGTAATTTTGAATTATGCTCTCACAAAATATTTTGTTGATCATGTCACTTTTCAAGAGAATGTAATATTTTTTAAGCAGGAAATATTACCATTTTCTGGTTATTCAGTAACAAATTTATTTTCAATCTCTTAAATCTAAGCACAAAAAGATATAATTAATAATGTCACATATCACCACATAAGGGTAAAGGGAGTGAGAAATGTAAGGAATGGAATCGCATGGAAGTACAGTCAATTCTGGATAATTCGAACTTGTTTAATTCGAAATTCTGGATAATTCGAAATTTTTGCTCGGTCCCTAGAATTTTGTATTAAAATAATGTTAAAAAATCGTGGATAATTCGAATTTTTCGTACGATTGCCCTTAAAATATTACAGTAAAAATTGTTCTTGTGCCTTTTCTCAGTTAAGGTGCATTATTTATTTTAACGGTCTTTCTAAGGAAAAGAAAAGCGAGTGTTGGAATGTCACTATGCTTTGATTTCCGAGGATTTTTCTGTCGTCCCTCTAATGTTACCCTCTCCCCTCCCTACTCCATTCTTTCTTGATTGATCATCCAAAGCCTGTCTGCATTTTCAGATTGCTTTCACAGAAGCAATTAAAAGTATCTGCCTTTTTTTTTAAAGTGAAGAATAATTAAGCTAGTCAAAAAATGCTCAATTTGATTTCAAAAAATGTAGCAGTATTCTTAGATAAAGTTTATGTGTTAAATCTTTGATCGCGGAGTTAATATATTTTTTTTATTTATCTCTTCTGTTTGACAGAATATATGTAATTCGAATTTTTGGATATATCGAACTTTTTCTCTGGTCCCTTCAACTTCGAATTATCCAAGTTTGACTGTAAATAGTGTTATTAATGTTTACCTTTTGCTCTTTCGAAATTTTGACTCATTGCTTCACGTACAATGTTAAGTTTTACATCCTTAAAATTTCGGAAGCAAATTTCTGAGAGAAAAAAAAAAGACATGTATTACACACCATTAAGTAGAGATGGGAAAATTTGTTCTTTTCTGTGAACACTTAATATCTGCTCTTGTTCCCTTTTAAACAATTTGAATTGTTCTTTAACGGTTCTTTTCGAAATAGTTGTTATTTTCCAATTTTTGTTAAGAAAACAACCATGCACAGTTATTTTACTAATATTTTTAACAAAAAATGCACAGTTAAATTAAAGCCAAACTTTTGGGTAATCAAACATGGTATAACACTCATGATCTGTAGTTTGTTACATTTCACGCAATTTTAAATTTAATTACGCGAAAATTATTAATAGGTTCAATTTAAATTTGTAATGTAATATCTCTAACCATTAATTTAAACAAAAATTTTAAATTTATTCCTGACAAAAACCTAGTTAAAAAAAGTGAGGAAATTTTTAAGTGAATGAAAAAGGAAATAAATATTAATACTGATTGATTTTTCTCAAAAACTAAGGTCATTAAACCAAATGAAATTCTTAAATTGGTTGAAAATATTATTATTACTGACAACATAAAAAATTGAAACAAAAACAAAGAAACTCACGTAAGATTAATTTGTAGGTCTCTGTCTCCGTCATACTCAATACAATTTACTCATAATAGTGAAAAAAAGGGTCCCTTTGCATCCCTTGCTCCGTCATACATAAATTTAACTGAAACAGAGAAATCAGGGTTGGCAAATGTTAAACAGAGTAATAAATAACAACCATGAGATTACTGCAAAGTGAAAAATAAGGAAATGCACACGAAACAGAAAAATGGGAAATATTTAAAAGAACTTGTGTACAAAACTACAAAAGATGGCTATTATGCAAGCAAATATTATCAACTAACATTCGTTAAGTTTAAATGCTGTTCTACAGGAGGAAAATATTAATTATAAATAATGTATTTTAAACCAGTAACATTACAGAAATAAAATAAACAAAATAATATCAAATAAAAATCATTAACTAGTTCATGGAAAATAAAATATAAGTGTCATATCATAAAACGTTTTTTTAAAAGATGCTATATGAACATAATTTTAAAAATGTAACTTTAAAAATAAATTAAGACGGCAAAAATATACTTTCCTATAAATTGACAATATTTCTTAATTAAAAGTTTATAAATAGTATAATATTAAATTATTGGGATAAAAATTATCTAGTCCACCCTCCTTTATTATTCATGTTAAGCTTTATGGTTTTTCTTGGATTTTTTATTTTTCGTATTGATTTTTTAATTTTTTTAAACATTTATTAAAGGTATGTTAGAAAAATATAAGGTAAAAAACTTTGTATATTTGAATATATACTTTATATTTACTTATATACTGAATTATTTTAAATAATATTTCAATATCTTGTTTAATTTATATTTGCTGTTTAGAATAATTTTATTCTTTCATTATTTGCTCAATATATAATTAGGTCAGTAAGATACTCTTAGATAGAAGAGGCTTAAGCCTTAAATAATGAAAGTACTAACTTTTAATGACTAATTTTAATTAGCCTTGAAGAAACAAAATTAGTAAGTTAATGATTCTTTATAGTGCTTTTTAAAAAAAATTTTAAGCTATTAAATATGTGATCGACACAATAAACTTCAACTGAAATATCAACAAAGCTTATTTTTATTCACATTTTTTTTAAAATCAGTAAATATTCTGTACAACATTATATATTATTAAGAACAGGAAAGTTCAAATTGATCTGTCGGCAATGACTTTAACACGTTTATTACTGAATATAGTATATGATTCAAGGCTGTAACCAGGATTCTTTTTCGATGGAAGCAAGAGTAAAAAACAGCATTACCAAAATTTACTGACCAAAATATTAATTTCTTCTTATTTAACAGTTTTGAAAAATCTGTTTGATTGCTAGATAAATTACAAAACTCTTCTAGATTTCGAGTAAAAAGAGTGAGATTAACAATGTAACATGACTATATAGGTATAGGGTAGATGCTCCAGTTTTGGTCACATTGGATCTGTTTTTCCAATAATTAACCAGTAATTTCAAATTAATTAATAAGAAGCATGCCAATATTTTAAACAATCCTTATTTTACTATTTTCAATCTGATTGGTTCATTTTTCTTAAACATGCGACTTGTAAAAAAATTAAATGCAAGATCATGTATTGTATACTCACAACTGTTAAGGTTTTTGTTAATGAACAAGTATTTGCAGTTTTTAATCATGAA
This sequence comes from Araneus ventricosus, assembly GCA_013235015.1. NCBI lineage: Eukaryota > Metazoa > Arthropoda > Arachnida > Araneae > Araneidae > Araneus > Araneus ventricosus. The sequence continues at coordinate 21,910 of BGPR01014046.1, read as the reverse complement.
GCTCTCAGAATTAAATGATTAATCTAATACTGATTACCCTTAGGGTTTATGAGGTAATCTTCCTTTTCATTCCGATTTCATATCAAAATTAATTATTTTTAAGATTAAATGGGTGGTGGCCAAAACTGGTGCTTTAAATTTACTATATGTACCAGGCAGGTGGCCATAAGTGGAACACTACATGTTCCAGTTTTGGCCACATAACTTCATTATTGTGTTTTTAGCCATTACATAAATTTAAGAATATCTGGATGAAATAAAATCAACTAATTTAGTTTTGCTTCTAAAATGAAAGCAACTAACTTAGCTTTATTTCTAAAATAAAAGCAACTGATTTAGTTTGTTTCTAAAATGAAAAGTAACTGATTTAGTTTGTTTCTAAAATGAAAAGTAACTGATTTAGTTTTGTTTGTTTTCATTTTACATAGTAATGACTCCATTTAAAAATAAGAAGGCAGGTAGCATTTCCATAAAAAAATTTGCTACTCACCATCTAAAGTTGGTAATGCAGTTAAGGCCAAAATGGAATGTCAGAAACATCTCCATTTTGAATGTTTACCTCACATTTATGTTAGAAAATTTCAACTTGAGGAACCTGAATCGAGTGATGAGGAATATTCTTTTATATGCATGGATTGCTCCAATTTTAAAAATGATTCTGATGAATTTGATTAATGTTGCAATTAAATATTATAAAAATTCATATTTGGGGATATTGTTGAGTGTAATAATGCTAATTCTTGATTTGTAAGATTTTTAACAAAATCTGCGCTTTTGCAATGTAAATTTATTCCTCTCCCCATTTTTTTTGTTTCATATTTGATCAAAAAAAATTATGTGAGTATATATAGTTTGTATTTTATCAACCAAATTCTATTATAGTTTGTATTTTATCCACCAAATTAAATTATTGTTTTCTGCATTCCTGTTTCTTTGTTTAAAAACTGAAATCCGCAGCTAAAATCATCTTAGGAAAATTTTATTACATATCTTTATAAATTCATCAAAAAAATCACATTTAAAATAACAGAAAATAATGTACTAAAATATATATTGAATAAAAATTATTTATTTTTACTTAAAATTCATTAAAATGTCTGTTAAAAATATAATATTAGTGTGGCCAAAACTGGTGCAAATGGGGTTAATTTATTAATATTCTTCAAAAAATTTTATAACTAGCAGAAAGCCAATATAATTTGCTAAAGAATAGTATCAGTATGATTTAATATGCTTCAAACAGTCATTCACTATGAAATTCCCATATGATTTTAGAAACAGTTTAGTTCATACGAAAAATACGAAATAAAATTTTAAATATATCTGAAGTTTAAAAATTCTCACCATAGTAGTATCAAGTCACATTTACAAGTAAAATATGCAAGTAAAATTTTGTTTGATATTTAGAATACGGGCATTATATAAAAAAACAACAACTTTGGATATGGAGGGGGCGCCTTATTGTTGCCTTGCCCGGTTGGTAAAACTAACTCGGGCCGCTTCTGAGAATGACAAATGCTATTTAGGCAAAGTATGACAAAAGATCATAAAGCTATTATTTACAAGACGTGCATTCCTCAAAAATGCAAGCGTTATTTTGAAAAAATGAAAGTGCCATAAAAAATCTTTTATTCAAAATACGTAAAGTATATTGAAAGTTATACATATCGAAGTTTTTGCCTTTTTTTATTAAAGAAAACAAAATATAATGTGAACCTACATGTTACAACAAGGAAGGGAATAATTTTATTTTGATTTGCACTTAATTTTATTTCTTATAAAATCGAATGGACGATTTCTTTCATACTTTGCCGCTTTGGCATTTGGGTTTCAATAGAATGCCTAGGAAACGTGCGAAATGTTAATCGCTTCGTGCCTTCCAGTTTTCTGCATTCTATCGAATGCCGGCTTTCATACACTCATGTCCATAAATTAAGGATAATGAAGTTCAGGCAAAGAAAGAGACAGAAGCAAAACAAATTTGACTTATTTGTAAAGTCTATTTATTAAACAAAAGGTAAAGAGCAAAACAGATGCTATATGTTTGACATAATTAATAAAAATTGCGATTTTTACTCCCTGGAGTAAATTTCAAAAAAGAACCTATTTACAAAAAACAGTATAACATGGTTAGTATGATGGTTAATACGGAGTATGTCTCCCGGACGATGCAATACAGGCCTTACAACGCCTAGGCATGCTGAGTATCAAAATATCAATCTGATCTTGGGGAATATTACACCACTCATCAAGCAATGCCCTCCGAAGTTCCGGTAGACAGGTGGGAGAGGGTTGACGGGCTGCAATTCGTCGGCCAAGCATATCCCACACATGCTCTATGGAATTAAAGTCCGGTGAGTATGCCGGCCAATCCATACGGGTGATATCCTCCGATCGAAGGCATTCGTCTACAATGTTTGCACGGTGAGGACGGGCGTTGTCCTCCATAAACAGAAATTCAGCACCCATGGCGCCCCGAAACAAACGTACATGTTGTTCCAGAATGACATCCTGATAGATGTGGCCTGTCATCGTTACACTCTGAACATGCAGGTCAGTTCTGGAACCAAGAATAATTCCTCACCAAACGAGCCATCCTGCACCACCGTAACGGTGTCGTTCAATGGTGTTCTCTTGGTGGTAACGGGTACCTGGCGCTCTCCATATGAAAGTCCGGCGAGAATCAGACTGCAAACTAAACCTGGACTTGTCGGAAAACATCACACAAGACCACTGTTGCGGTGTCCACAATGCATGCTCTCTACTCCAGGCTAATCGCAGGCGACAGCGAGTTGCGGTAAGTGGAACACATCTGACAGGCCTACGAGCATATAGACCAATGTGCCCTAAGTGTTTGTACACGGTCTGCCTTGAAACTGTCGTACCGGTAGCTGAAGAGAGCTGACGAGACAGGTCCGATGCTGTGCTCCGTCTGTTTCTTTTGGCAGTAACTGCCAAATACCTGTCCTCATTCGGCGTTGTAACTCGGGGGCGACCTGTGCTGTAACATCTACTCACATTACCATCATCTTGGAATCGTTGCCAAAGCCTGGAGATGACACTCTGGGCGATTCCAAGTTCCTCGGATACTTCCAGCTGGGTACGTCCACATTCCAGTCGTCCGATAATTCTACCACGTAAAAAATCATCCAAATGCTTCCTTTGTGCCATAACTATGCGGTTATTGCACTGAAAGGCTTTTAAAGCGCTTGTGAACAATTTTACTTCTTTGCCACCATTCCTTATATACCCCTCTCTTACACTCTCGTCATTGTGACGTACTATCCGCGCCATCTGGTGGTTTCCTGTAATTTGCATAATCTTCTTCAAGATGTGTGTGATAATTCTACAGGTGAAATTTTTATTTTAGAGTTCAATTTCTGTGTGATTCTGAATTATCCTTAATTTATGGACATGAGTGTATATTGCTGGTAACATGTGGATTGAATTGTTGAACTTCTAATTTCCTTTAAAAGTATTTTCTGTAAAGCATGGTTCTTTCAAGGCATAATTGCGACTCTTTTTAGTAAATAAATACATATAAAATTTAATTTAACTACAATAAAAAAAATCTTTACATGGTGTCATGAAAACTTCAATTCAGCAACAAAATCTCATTTGTTATATATATATATATTGTTATGAATATTGTTCTTTTTTGTTAAGTATATATTTTAATTTTATTGTTCATACAAATTAAGCATATAAAATATTTGAAGTCCAAGCATACTACGTGACGAAAGAAAAATGATAATTTATATGTAAGATTGTTTTAAATCACTTATTTTTACTAAATAATTATATCTTATGATTATAATTACGGCTATTGTAAAATTCAAAATAGATACTTGAATTGCAGTGTATTTTGTTAACTTAAAAAAAAAGAAAATTAAATTAATTTTAGCAAAAAAATAAATTATTTCAGACTCAATTTTCAAAATGCATATTTCACAGTTTGAGTTGCAGATTTGAGGTCTCAAAAATATTATTTTGATAAATATAATTCTAAAAATGGCTTTTTACGAAAAAAAAAGTAGCCGAACCTACCGTAAAGCATTCTACTATTATTTTGTTTGCGATAAGGAAACACGTTTAACGGTTTGTAACAGGAGCTTATTCACCCACCCCTCTGTGCTTATTCACGCGTAAACGTAATTACCCATACACGATTACAACTACGTAGTAATGCGCGTGCGCTCTGATGATATCGTCAACGTTATGTACAGAGAAAATTTTCCAAGATTCAGTCAGAGTGCATGCACACAACGTTTCTTCAACTCTGAGAAGGCAATGCAGGGTAACAAGATACGTAGGCAAATCGCTTTCGCCGAGTTGCGATCAGCGACATCTAGTGTTCGAAGTCAACGTAAAAAACTTTTAGACGACACGTTAATGTTTCCACAATGTTATACAATATTATGAACACCGAGGAACACCGAATACTGTAATAAAGTATTGTATTGTATGTATCAGTATTTCCGAGATACTAAATTTTCACAAATAATATAAAAACAATGTTTATTTATAAAAATCTTCATTTTCACTCAGGATATCACTCGATTGGAGGTTTTATTACAAAAACACCACTGGAACAATTATTCTTTAAGATGCTGAATATTATATCATACTATACAATACAATTCACAAGATATTTTGATTTTTACATTAAACAGCATTGATCAATATTTTAAGGTGAAGTTATTCTTATGTTCGACATATGGCAGCACACAAATACCGTAACACAATATATATAAACGTTGAATCTTATTTTGAGGTGAAGTTATTGTTATTGGTCGCCAGACGGCAGCATGGGAATACAATAACACTATTTTACTCAGTATCCTGAAAAAGTATTTAAAAAATGTTCATTTAAATAATAATGTTTACGTAGTAATTTTGTTTTACTGTATAAAAAAAGGCGGGCCGGATTCAACTAATGAAGTTAACCATACAACAGCTCTCACATATTGATGAAAAAAATTTTTGAGCGTTATTCTCATCGTTAAAAATATGCACGTGATTTTTTGTTGCGAATCTTGTATTTGATTTTCAATCAATACTCTAATTATAAATGGCGTCTCTTAATACATTGAAAGAGGAATAAATAATTTTCAAAAGTATTTGAAAACCTTTCAAACATATTGTGGATGTCAGGGATGGCCGACAAAACAATACTTCTTTTAAATGAAAAAATTTAATGATGATTTAGAATTACAATTAAATTATTAATAAAATAAAATGATTAAATATGTACAGATGAACAACACAAAGAAATAATCGTTGCAGAGTCACACACATTCCCTTCGGCAAAATCGTCTTTGCAGCAAGCGTGATTTTTCTGCATCCCGTCTGGATGTCAGAGCGTCAACTACTGAGTTCTGCTTAGATCCGCTAGAGGCGCGGCGGGAATGACGGGAGCTGCCGTCAGTCTGGCACCACAATCTCGACCTTCCTGGATTCGGCTGGTCCTCCAGACGACACTGCAATTATACAAACAAAACAGAAAGAAAAAGAAACACAGCAGAAATCGAAGATTACAAAGTTCTGAAAAAAAAAGAAAAAAGTTCATGATATTAGAGTTCCGACATCGTGTTCCAGGGTTTCAAGTATTCAGCACATGTTGTCGTAAAATTGGGTCCTTCGTGGTTTCCCTCTTTGATAACGTCGTAGGTATTTCCTCCTTTTGCGCTAGTGATACTGTAGGGTCCAAAATACTTCGGCTTAAGTTTCAGGTTTGGTCCAAACTGAGTTCTTTTGATGGCAACAAGATCTCCAACTCTTTAGGGTTTTGGTTCTCGTCTTCTTAAATTGTACGTTTTCCGGTTTTCTTCTTGAATCTTGAAGATTTGCTGCTTCGCATGCTTTCTTAGTCCTTCTTTTTCAAAATTGTTTCAAAAGAGTTTCAAAATTGGCTTGGAATTCAGCTTCGACCATTTCTTTGAGCTTATCTAAGCCTCCAGTATTCATCTTAGTACCAAAAAGCAATTCGAAAGGTGTGGTGTCGATACTTCGTTGATAGGTGGAATGTATCGTTTGCTGTAGTTCATTTGTGAACTTGTACCACTTGTTTGGATTTTCCAGGGATAATTTTGAAGGAACTGATATGATTGTCTGGTTGATATGTTCAATCTGTCCATTGGCTCTTGGCAGGCCAGTCGTAATTGCATGATGTTTTATTTCTTCTTTGCCACAATAATCGGCAAAATCACCAGAGGTAAAAGCTGTCCCTCTATCAGAGATTATTTGGAAAGGGCTTCCAAACACAGCCTTTTGAATTTCCAACTTTGCTATCACTTCAGTTGATGTTGTGCTTTTTGTAGGATAAATCCATACAAATTCAGTAAATGCGTCGATGATTGCCAAAACATATTTATAATTTTTATTCGTACTCTCCAAAGATCCAAGATGGTCAATGTGATACGTGTGCAACGGCGTGTCTTCTTGTTGTAACGGGTGCAGAAGACCCTCCTTCTTTCCTCTTTTCTGATTTATCAGGATACAATGGACGCAGTTGGATATGATCTTCTCTACTTTTTGTCTAAGTTTGGGGATGTAATAATAATCTTGAAGGTGTTCTCGGTGTATTTAACTCCAGTATGTCCTCTTTCATGTGCATTTCTTCAGGCACAACTACTAATTCTTTACCCTCAACAAGTTTATACAAAATTCCGTTTCGATCGCAATAGTTTTCGTAAGCAGAAATTCTTAATAATTCTTTTATTGCTTTTACTTCATTGTCACTATCTTGAGCTGATTTTAATCTCGGTAAGATGTTATCAAATGAGATACAAAATATGTCTATGGGAGATCTACTTTGGGCATCAACATGAGTCATCCGTGTACCAGAACGATGCTCAATGACGTAATCAAATTCTTCCAGAAATAAAGCCCAACGTGCAACGCGAGTAACCAAGTCTTTTTTTTTGCAGTTTTTTCGAGCGCGGAACAGTCTGTTACAATTTTGAAAGGAATTCCTAATAGATAAACACGAAATTTCTTTACTGCCTCTATCACAGCAAGAGCCTCAAGTTCATAATTAGAATATTTCTTCTCGGCGTCTGTTGTTTTCTTACTCATGTAATAGGTGGGATGGAAGTTTTTATCATCAGGGGATTTCTGCATTAAAATAGCTCCGTATCCCTCTAAGCTAGCCTCAGTGTGCACTTCAGTTTCGTAATTAGGGTTATAAATTCTTAATACATGTTTTTCAGCTAACATTATTAATTTTAACTGATTAAATGACATTCTTTCCTCTTCGCTAAATTTAAACTTTCGGTCTTTCTTCAAGAGAGCACTTAATGGTCTAGCAATAGTGGAGTATTTTGGGATAAACTTTCGAAAATATCCGGTGAGTCCCAAAAAACTATGAATTTGTTTTAGATTGGCTGGTGCCGGAAAATTAAGGAGAGCTTCAGTTTTTAGAGTAGATGGGAAGATTTTACCGTCTTCAATGACATGGCCCAAGAATTCAATGCGCTTCTACAAAAAAATGAGATTTGTTAAAGTTGATCTCTAGTCCATATTCACTAGCAATGCTTAGAACACGTTCGATTCGTTCAATTCCTTCTTCAAATGAGGAAGATAAAATGATGATGTCATCCAAGTACGGGAGAACAATACCATCATTAATTAAAGGTCGAAAAATGGTGTTAATGAACCTTTGAAACACGGCAGGAGAATTACATAATCCAAAAGGGACTTTAAGGAATTGATATTGAGTGACGAAAGAGGTATATTTTCTACTATCTTTGTTTACATCAACATGGAAGAATGCATTCTTAAGATCGATAGTACTGAAGACGCGTGATCCTTGCAATCTGTCTAAAATATCTTCGATTAATGGGAGGGGAAATCTATCCTTTACAATGACTTTATTTAATTTCCTATAATCAATGCAAACTCGAGGGGTTCCATCTTTCTTTTGGACGATTACCACTGGGCTAGCTACTGTATTCTGAAGAACATGGTTCTACAATCCCTTTTTCTAACCATTCAGCTACTTGGGTTTGGACAATTTTTTTCTCTGGAAATGGTAATCTACGAGGCTGATGAGAAATAGGTTCATTACTTTTTACCAAAATGTTCAATTCAACATTTGTTGTTTTAGTTTTGTGCGGTACGTAATTTAAAATTGATTGTTGTACCTTATCTTTAAAAATATTTGGAACGTCAGGTCCAATGTTTAGTTCAACTTCGCTAGGGCTTACATCAATTGGTAGGACGGATAATGAGTCTACTTCCTCTATACGCTGAAATTTTTCTTTAATCACAATTCCATTTTCATTAATTACCGTCTCACCTTGCATCAATACATTCATACCAACAATCACATCATAAGACATAACATTATTTTCTACAACATATATATCTGCATTACACTTGAAATCATCAATTTTAATGTTACCCTTAAAATAACCTAATGGGTTTACTTTGCATTTACCAAATCCACTTAAAGAGAGATTCAATGGGTACAATTTACACATATTTAATTTATCAAACACTGATTTACGAAGCAGTGTCGCTTGACTTCCAGTATCGATAAGTGAATTAACGTTTATATAATCAATTGTTACTTTATTGTCAAGCCTTGGTTTGAATTTAACGTCCAAAGTGGCTACTTCTGGTTTAGACTTCGTTTTATCACATTCTGAAGCTTTATGCCCGAAGGCTGCATATTCAAAGCATTTAAATCCTTTATCCTTATTTACACAGAATCGTGAGATATGATTTGGGTCACCACAGTTAAAACAAAATTTACTCTTGCGACTTTCAAAATTATTATATTCCATTCTTTCAAGTCCACCACTTGATTTTACTTTATTTGCACTTTCGTTTTTAGAGTTGAATCTATCATCATGCCCTTGTTTCGGTTTTAATTTATCAAAAGAATTAAATCTAGGATTGGAATCATATCTTGCTTTGGTTTTATCGAAACCGCCTTTACTTTTCGCGTAATCACTCTTTATTACTTCATAAACTTTAAGTTTTTCTTTAAATTCAAATAAATTCTTACATCCGTACAAAATTGTTTTGTTTTCTTGCCTATCATTGATACCTTTAATCACATAATGCATTAAAGCGGCATTTTCAATTTTCCCAGAACTGCATAATTCTTTCATTTTTAAAAAGTATTCTGGAGCGGATTTGGAATCCCTCATTTTTCTTTTACTCAAGAGTTTATGCAAGTGAGCTGAATTTATCTCAAAAGAAAATTCATCGATCAACGCTTGTTTCAATTTTTGCCACGAATTAACTTCCGACTTTGGACGCCAGCGCCTGCCCAAGTAACATAAATAGACTCTTTCACAGCCTTCTTCAAAATAGAAAAGTGACACTACTGACCCCACAAGGTAGGACCACAAAGGAACAAAAGCAAGGCTGCCCTCAAGGTTCGTGCAGTGGTCCGGCCCTGTGGAACCTCGTAGCCAACGAAATACTCAATCAAGTCTGGCTAGATAACGTTCATATACAAGCCTTCGCAGATGATTTTGTGCTGGTCATTAAAGCGGATACAAATAAAAGCCTTGTAGAAGACACGCAAAGTGCAATAACCCAATTCAGCTCCTGGTGCTCAGAAAATGAACTTGCCATTTCAACAGAAAAAAACAAATTATATCTTATTCAGCAAAATGGTAAGAAGTCCCAAGATCACATGGAACGGGTATAAAATAAATAGAGTTAAATCTTTTAAGTACCCAGGGATACACGTTGATGATCGACTCAACTGGCTGGAACACATCAATAAGCAAGGAGAGAAAGCCATCAAAATGCAGCAAAACCTCAAAAGAATCGCAGGTGGCAATTGGGGAATCTCTCAGATACACAGAAGGACTCTCTACAAAACGGTTATTGAGAGAATGCTGGCCCACTGATCTTCAGCTTGGTGTCTAAATCCAACATTCAAAATGAAGAGGAAACTTTCTTCGATTCAAAGGCCATTCCTACTTTACATATCGGGAGCTTATCGCACCACCCCAACGGCATCGTTACAAACTATATTCGACATTCCACCCCTGCACATGCAATTACAGTTCGAAGCCAGGTTTACTTCAATTTATCGCCTAAGAATCCCTCTTCCCCCCTTTCATTACAGATACCCAACGGCATGAGCTGGAAATGAAGGCAACAGGCTGGTCCACTCATCCTTCAGAACATCTCAAATCGAACCAAATCTCTTTTGAAGACGGAGAAGCATATATAGCCCGAAAAGACATTATAAATATTTTCAGAGATGGCTCGAAAACCGAACACGGAGTTGGAGCTGCCTTCTGCGTCTTGACCAATGACATCTGGGCCTACCAGTGGTCTGCTAAACTCAACGACAACAACACCGTATTTCAAGCTGAACTAACTGCACTTCACGAAGCAGTAATATACGTATCTCATCTGCCAAACCACAATACCTCTAAAATACACGTAGACAATAGAGCAAGTATCATGGCATCCTCCAATTCAAAGAGCACAAATGAAACAGCAAGAAAAATTTTCAAAATCCTCCTTTCAAATCCAAGAATAAAAGTCTCTTGGGTTAAAGCGCATGCAGGCAATATAGGCAATGAGAGAGCAGACCATCTGGCAAAAGACGCAACACAACATGGGCAACCCTATTCACATACTAAGCTTCCTAAACCGCACATAAAAGGCCTCCTCCGGAAGAGGATGCTTGAGGAGTGGCAAACCTCATGGAAGAATGGCGATACAGGCAGGAAAATCTATAACATCATGCTCTTAGTTAGTCTCCGTCCCACTAACTGGATTAGAGAGGATGTTATCTTCTTCTCTCAACATGGACCTTTCCCTGCCTCCCTAAAAAGGTTTCACCTGTCTGACAGCGATTATTGCAATTGTGGTAGAATTGGCACGGCACTTCACTATGCCACGGAGTGCATTTATACAGTGTCTTGGCATATGAGGAAGCCAGCGCCAAACTTCGAACAAGAATGGCTGAAAAGGGTCGCCAATAACCTCGTCTCCAGGCAGAAAATTCGTGGGATTATCAAATTCATGAGCGAAAACAGAGATCTTTTCTGGCCTCCCTAGCCTTCAACATCCCAGCGAGCTGAACTAAGTAGCTCAATCACCGGACATTCTACCTTCAAATAAAAGAAAGGTATTTCAACATCTAAAGAAAAGAAGACTATTACGAACTAATAGTGTAAAAGTGAAAATGCCTGTGCTGTACATAGTGTATATATTTCCTCCTTTTTGTTTATTTTGTTTTTCTTTTTCTTAAATAAAATTCCCGTGTCTTGCCCATCAAACCGTTCAGTGACCGGTCTGGTCACGGGTACGGGGGTAAGGGACGGCGTTCTGTTCTGTGGTTCCGTTCTTACAAAAAGCGCGGCAGTTCCGCCAAGCGACCCTTTAGCAAAGATAAACTTTTGTAAGTCTGACAGACTAAACAATTGGGAAATGTTTTCAAAGTGATCTAACCAATTAGCTATATTTTCATGCGATTCTGCATTAAATTTAGAAATGGCACTTTCGATAACGGAATAATTTATACCAGTATTCTGAGCGACAGAGCTTCTATACTTATCAACAAATTTATATCATAAATCTTATTTGCATCACATTGCACTTCACAACACTGCGCTTCACACTGCATGGAAGAATCTCTTTTATTTGAACTTTCACCTTCGAAAGAATCGCTTTTTTTATTTTCTTTTTCGAAATCATTCGCCGTTTCTTCGTCAATGTCTGACTCATCAAAATCTGCCCGCCAAGTTACAGCTAACGCTTCAAGATTACACAAGAAAGAAAGAATTCTTTTTGATACTTCCGGCTTTGAGCCATCAAATGAAATATTTAAAATATTACATATCGTAATGAGTTCGTTCAGCGAAAATAACTCATCCACACTTCCTAACTTTTTTTCAAATTCATCGCTGTCGACTTGAAAATCAAACCCCATAAATTCTCGTATTCTCTTTCGATTTGATCTGTCGCCAAGAGAACCGAAAAGGAATTTATGCAAAATCTTTATTTTTTCTGTTTTACAATTCTTCAATGTAGTTCTAATTTCTTGAATATCATTTAAAGTAGTCATTTTAACAAAATGAATGTTACTTACCCCTTTAAGAAGAAATGATATAATCCGGTTTCGTAAATCATCAACTAAATATCCACTTTCACAGTTTTTTTGTTTATCCACAGAGCCGCAAAGTTTTTATTTTTTACAAATTTACAGTTCACTTAATTTTAACAGTCTGAATCAATTGCGTTCTATCATATTATTGCGTTCAATCATATTATTGCATCCTATCCCACTTCTGAATTGTGGGTGTCAGGGATGGCCGACAAAGCAATACTTCTTTTAAATGAAAAGATTTAGTGATGATTTAGAATTATAATTAGATTATTATTAAAATGAAATGATTAAATATGTACAGATGAACAACACAAAGAAATAATCGTTGCAGAGTCACACACATTCCCTTCGGCAAAATCGTCTTTGCAGCAAGCGTGATTTTTCTGCATCCCGTCTGGATGTCAGAGCGTCAACTACTGAGTTCTGCTTAGATCCGCTAGAGGCGCGGCGGGAATGACGGGAGCTGCCGTCAGTCTGGCACCACATTATTATAATTACTTTTAAACCTTATATTGTCTTTTAATTTATTAAATTAGCAAACTTAGATATAAGAACTAAAATTGCCTCCTCTTTGACTTCTAATTTCATTTTGAACTCGAAACTGTAACGATAAAAGATAATTTAACTAAGAAAACTGTTCAGATTAATTGTGAATGAACATGAAATTTTGTAGAGATCCGAACTTTGTAACTACATTTTATTATCATCATTTACGCTCACAGTAAAGTAGTCCTACGCCTTTAATATAAGCGGCTGTTTGAAAAGACAGCCTCTCGTCATTTTTTTATGTTACAAAAATAGCTCAGAAAGCAGTTATCAGTAGTAGTCCTCATAAATTTGAAGTGGAACAGGTCAAAAGAAAAAAAAGAAACCTTAAATGGACCGATGACACAATTTTTTAAACTAATTTTTCCTAATTGTTAACGATTATTAAAATTTGTATTGATTTTTCATAAAAAATCAGTAACATTTTTCTGAAGATATGACTGCAAAAAATTATACTACTTGTTTTTCATCTCTTTCGTCTTCTTATCATTGCACATTACAAAAATATCCATGTACTCTACATTTGGCTCCTCTCCCTTATTTTAAATCATTTACATTAAAACATCGTTTATACTTCTTTCAAGGGACTGAAGTAAAATGAGGTATAAATGAAAAACTGTTTAATCGAAACGAAGTACTCTATCATTACAATGAATACGAATGAATCGGGATTGTGATGAAACGAAATGGCGTTTTACTGTAATTTATTTATCCCCGAGTTGACTCTTTATATGTTTAATTAAATCTTGTTGTTTTTGTGTATTTCCCACCAAAAATGTTGATAACTTATGGGGGGAAAATATGGTTCGGCGGGTTTCGAAAATTATTTGGTTCAGTCTATTCTTTTTCCAGGATCAACGAGACTTAAAATTTGCTTCGTGCAACTGGTTATTCTCATTGTAATTAAAAATAAAGTTTCAGATGATAGGAGGGTTTTTTGTATTATGATATTTTACATACAAGTAATTTTAATATTAAAATATATAATTTAAAAAAAATGTTTATTCAAGTGCACGTTGTCATTCCTCTGGCTTATTATCAGGTCCACTAAAGTTTAACATGAAAATACTTTCATCTCAAGAAACGGCAGATATATCAGATAGTTTGGAATAAATGACTCTGCATTCTACCTATAAGATTTTTCATATTTCATGAAAATTGGATCATTAGCTTAGCAGCAACGTGGAATACGTATACATACAAATATGCAGTTTAATAAATAAAGCAATGGTTAATTGTGGCGTCAGAGAATCTGATATTATTTTGTATATGACGGTGAAACAGAATATAAACTCATAAAAAATTTTCGAGTTAGAAATTATATGTGGATGAATTTAATGAATTAAATATATTTTTATATTTCAATTAACCTCCAAATAGAAACTCCATTTCTAACAGCTGTAGCATTTTATAATTATGATACTTTTAGCACCGAAACAAGGAAATTTTTCATTTCATTTAGATTCCTGTCTTGATTTTTTTTAGTATAGAATATTTCAAATGATAAATAAATTTAATTACAAAGTTTTAATGAAGCTATTTACACTACGTTAAGCGATTATCATGCGATTTACCGAATAATTGCACCAAATCTGTTAAATGTTAGAAATACTTATTTTAATAATGGAAACAAACGTTTTGGAAACAAGAAATCTTTCTCATTTTTTTTTCTTTTTAAGAACAATCGTTAACCAATGATATAGAAAATAATTTAATAACTTTATTCGAGTATTTAGTTAAAATAAAATTAAAAACTTTTCAATTACAAATTCAGATTATTTTGGCTTTAAAAAAAGTCCCGTTTTGTGTGAAGAAACACGAGGGCTATTTATTGCCAGCCTCAAAATTTTGAACTGTGATCAGATTTCTAGGACAACACCTGAGCCGGTACCCCCGACTCTTAACTTCTGTTCCACACCAGCAGGAACCATTACCGGATTATCAATTTGATAAGGCAAAGTGGGGAACTGTCTGGAGGCCCCAGAACCTTAAGGAGCCTAAAGGCTGATTTTTCTTTCATAATTTTAGGTAATTTTTTTTTTGCTTCGGTTTAATTTAGAATAGCCATGTACTTGAACTTCTCTAATCAAACATTTTTAAATTTAAGAACATTATTCTTAGGATTTTTTTCATGTTTCCAAATACACTTGCTGATCAATGTGACTTTTTTTGCAGTTGGCTGATTGACTCACAAATTACCAGCTCTGACTTTGTGTTAGGATATTTGAATTGAGATATATTTTTTTCGTATTTCCCCCCATTTTATTTAAAATTGCTTTTAATTGAAACTTATTATTTTTTTAACAAGCAAATAGATACTTGAAAGGTAATCTGCAATGAATTTTTTTTGTTATTTCAGTTTTTATAATACTTTTTACTAGAAAACGGCTTACATAGAAATTAAATAAAAATCAATAAAAAATATCTGGTTTTGGAAGTTTAGAATGGGAAGGGGGCCCCGAAAACTTAAATTGTCTGTAGGCCTCAACAGGGCTTAATACGGCGGGAGGACGATTAAAAATTCAGAAGTCGACTCAGTTGAGAATTCAAAACGATTTAAAATGTGCGATTTTGCGGATCTAGTCACCTAGTGAGAAAAAAATTCCTAAAACAAAGCAAAGTAGCTATTTGAGACATTGGATTCGTTAATATTCGATTATAAAATCATTCATTTGCACACAAATTTTTTAAATCTTTTGTTACACCGTAAATTTTTTTTTGTACAGATAGTAATTAATATTTTAGTTTCATTTTCGTGAGTTTATCTTTTAAAAAATTCTACAAAAATGTTATGGTTAAATATTTGGAAAATTTTTTAAAACCTTATAATATATATTCAATAAATTACCAAAATTCCGTTTCCAACTGTCTAATTGCGTCTTGAAATCTGGGAATTATACAGGTTACAAAGAATTAAAATCTCTTGCGTTACAAACTGTATTTCTACAAATTATTGACCCCTTTTTTTATGTGACTGCGTTGAAAAATATCTATAAAATTAATAAAAAGTAGAAGTAAAGTAAACGTAACATCATGTGCATAATTTGATTTTCATAGTTCTCTTAAAAAAGCAATTTTAAACTTGAAATTGTTATAGACACTTCACCCGTGTTCTTTTAGTAGCTTTGCATCTGTTCTGTTCATTGTCTACAGGAACGTCCCTATTGGAATCAAGTAACTGCATGTGTCATCTAACATCTAATTGCACGTCGTCGGCACCTTTCTTATTCCTCATGCAAAATACTTGCAGCATGCTAGCTAGATTAAAACTCCTGATAGAAAGAATTAAAACACAACAACCATAATCATTGAACTTACTAAATATGTTTCCAAATATAATTAGTACCTTAGAGGACTTCGTTTACAGATTTAACAGAAATATTGATGAAACAAAAAAGAAAGTTAAATCCATTAGGACATTACCTTAGCTCTCAACAATGGAAGTGAAACACGGAATTAAATATTATTTGGCAACGGCTTGAATCAGATTGCAACAACGAAAAATACTGTTTTAAATTATGCCTTAAAATATTTTTGCAAATTTATTAAAGTTAGAGCAGAAAACGGCATCTTCATGGACATCATTAAAAAGATGAGTTTTTAAATTTTCAGATGCTGGCTGGTACTGATCAAAAATACTATTTTAAACTTGCACAATAAACGTGGAGCATTCTGATTTGTTAGCTATGCTTGCAAAGTGAGATGAATTGGTAAAATCGGTCCAGTTGTTGAGACTGGGAAGGCAGTCAAGGTTTCCTCTCCTAGATAATGTACAATGAAGTAATGTTTTTGCGATTTTTCTCGAAAATGAAGAATTGAGATGGAGAAGCGACCATTGATGATGCATCTAGAGTCGTGAGCTTTCATATAAAATATCATTGAAAAGGTAATTTTTTGAACTTTCAGATGGCGGAAAAAGGATTTTAAAGGATTTTCGTGCTGCAATATTTTCGGAAGTTATTAATGGAAAACGCTAAGATTTCGCTTATAATTAATTAAAATTCTAAATAAAATTTCAAAAAAGGGCTCCGAGGGGCACATTCCCACCCTCCAAAGTAGGTTTGTGCCAAATTTCGTAGCTCTAGGTCCAGCGGTCTGCCCTGTAGAGAACCAATACACACATATTCTCCTTTATTATTATTAGAGATATGAAGATATTGCATTTATGGGTTTAAAATTTGTTAATAATTATTTTTACTTGTCTTGACTATTATTTTGTTTTGTTATGAAATTTAGGTAATAATCTGCAAATTTTTTCAATATCAGTGCGGTACATTTCATTTCCTGAGATTTATGATCATAATTCTTCATTTTCTATTATTGCTTGTCTTTCAGTCAGACAATACTTACTGCATCTACATTTAGCTCATTATTCCAAATAATAAATTATTATAATCAAATTCGCTAATTAATACTTAATTACCTTTAATTAAATATAAAATTAATTATTATCTGTTATTTTGAAATTACCTAAATTAGAAAAACTTTGCTTGCCCCCCCGTCGGAAAATTTCTGGCGCCGCCTCTGCTTTTTCAATTTCCATCAAAAATTTACGTTGGGAGCCACTGTAGAGGGACGAGACTCATGTTCATATAGAATGCGCTGTTGAAGAATTAATTCAATTTCAGGAACCATTTTTATTAGATGGCTAAGTTCCACGGAACAGTACATTAAAAGGTACAAGACGCAAGACAGAGAACAACACAAGACAAGTACACAGTAGAAGAAGAGAGAAACGCACCATGGGAAAAACCCGGATGGCTCTAGTAGCGCCACCTACCATTTCAAAGAGAAGACAGTGAATTGTAACCGCTACAGATTTAGTTTTCAGGGAAGTTATTCTCTGAAGAATCCTTCTCCCAACTTTGTCACCATATGTAGAATATGGTCACTCTTATTTGATCATTTTCTTTTTTGCGATTCTGACAAAAGAATTTTAAAGAGATTACATATACAGTAATAAAAGTCGGAGACGAGGAAAAGATTCGCCAGTCCAATGTGTAGTGTACTTACAGAAATATTTATTTCTTTTAGGATAACCATCTTTTGTTAAAGATAACTTATAAAACGAAATTTTATCCATTTCATTATCTTTCGAGGAGAATTTTTTTAGTAACCAGAAGATTCTTTGAAAAAGATGTATAAATGAAAGAAATGCTTAATGGCTATACAACAATCCATGAGTAAGTTTGAAAAAAAAATAAATTATTAGTAAGTAATAGTAGCTTTCTTTTCTTATCTCTTCTTGCTTTTTTTAACTGCTAAACATGGCTAATGGGTGGTATATGCCAGATGAAATCTATATAGGAGTTTAGGAATACACATTGAACTATTAAGGTGATGCTAAAATGATGAGATAATCATGGGATTCAGAAGGCGAGCGAAAACACTTGGGAGAAGATTTGGTCACTCAAGGATCGAACCGGCAACATTGCGTTAGAAGTTTGACCCTTAACGACTATGCTATCGGGACGTACAGCTTGCAGGTGAAGCAGGGGTTTTCTTGATTTCGACTGTCATTCACATCGTAGTTTGAGATTTTAGAGATTGCTGAATTTTGGATGGAGGAGAGGTTTCATAAAATTTATTTGCAAGTATTTGAATGCACTTTTTGTTTTTAAAAAAGCCCAAGTCACTGATTTAACTATATTGACGTTGAACGGAACGTTCCGCAACGCCTCAGCCCATCTTCTTCATTTCTAACTGATCTCTTTTGAATTATCTCATCCAGTTTCATTATATCGTAAGAAATATTGTTAACTCAATGCCTTAAACTCATTTTTGCGAGAAAAACTTGTTAAACATCAAAACAAATGTAGTAGCAAGCTAGTTTAGCCTAACTTGGAGGTTTCATTTTATAAACAAAACAATCGTTGCCATCGGTAAAAGAGAATTAACCCCTTTTTTGCGCCTCGTACCTTAGCGTTTTATATATATAGATTCTTCTGTGCTCTTGGTATGATTAGGCCACTTCGGGATTGGAGGACCTCCTATCTCGTAGGTCACGACCGGATTGATCTAATAGTAAAGTCTCGGCTTCGGGACCTGAGGCTTCCTCTCTGGAAGATGAGGAATCAGGTTTGATTTGGTGGAATCAGGTTTGATTTGGTGGAATCAAACCTGATTCCACCAAAAATCCGCCGCATATACTGGCCAGGGGTATGTCAAATTTGACGACGAGAGTAAACGTCTTGCCGCTGGTGCGAAGTGAAATTTTAGAGAGGGAATAGTCAAAGTTGTCGTCTTCGTCATGTGAGCACAATTGAAAATGGCGAGGTCTGCCTCAAAATAGACCTCGTGTGCTTGAAATTGGAACATCAATAAAACTAAACTGACTCTTGCTGCGATAAGATTTTGGGCATATTTGGGCGTTTCCTCAGCAGACAAAGGACGCTGTTATCAATGTGCTAATTAAAAAAATAATTTTAACATTATAATGTTTTTAGGATGCAGGGGTGAGGTCCTGGGGGGACAGGGCCCCTCTGTCGGGGCAAATTTTTGTACCCCGCTCACGGAACGGGCTATTCAACTAGCAGATAAATAAAGATGTGACGAAAAGTTGAGAGAGTAATCATTACGCCCCCTCCCCTTAGCGGTCGTTCATCCCTGACGAGGGGACCCTGCCCCGCCGTTGGGCATACCGTGCCCCCCATCGGGCGGACTCTAACCCTACTCTTGGCAGGATGGCATACAGTGTGTAAATTGCGTGATTCAAAAATCGTCAAAACGTTCTACCGGGTAGACTATTGGATCTAGAGCTACCAAATTTGGCTTGTAGTTACTTATTGGGCTGTAGGTACTCATTAAGAAAGGGTTTGCCACAATTTTAATTAAATTTTTAATTAATTAAAATTAATCGAAATTTTAGCTTTTTTCTTCAATAACTTCGGAGCATATTATAGCACTAAAACCATATTTACAAAATTAGCTTATTAGTGACACCAGTTTTATTTCCGTGCAATTTCTTCTTTAATTTTAACCTTTTGCAGTCTTATGTCAAGTTCTCGACATTCTGAATGATGCTTCTTTTTCACATTCTTGTTGGATAGCGCTTATTATAAAAACCATATAATAGCAAAAAGTCACAGATAAATTTTTGGAATTGAAACAAATTAATAACAATATTTTTCAGCTTCCTAAAGCGCTAAATCAATCCTTACACTCACACGTATATAATTATGCCTCTTATTATCTTTCGGGGTGCAAAGGGTTAATTTTTTTTCAAAATTTATTATGCAATGGCTGATAAAGTAGATTTTTACTATTCATTCTCTATTGAACTGCTCAATAGTCTGTTGTGGAGTCAGCTTTCACAGTATAACTAATCCAAAAAACTAGTAGATTTACATTTCAGATTTTCTGTATGAATTTGTAAAGATGATTTAGAAGAACGGCAAGGAATTTTGGAGAAGGGGTGCCAGCTTAGGTCAGGTGTCTTCCTCGTCATCTGGCCGAGGTTCAAAATTACAAGGTCCGGCCCAAAATAGCCCTCGTGTTGCTTCAAAACGGGTCGTTAATATAACTAAACTCAATTCGCTATTTTTCTCCTATATAGCACGCTAATTTTTTTAAACTAAATTTCGCCGGCTAGACGGTATTTTGTACACTGGAATATCAGATTGCAATGTGTTAAAAGCATGAAGAGTTTCGCTTCCTCTGTAGTGAATTTTCTCTGAATAAAAATTCTTTCTCACGCTATTCCTTTAATTACTTCTTAGATCCAATTGAAAGAATAAGAGAATAATAAGTAAATAAGAAGAAAGAATAATACAGTAAAATTTGGACATGCAACCTTTAGAATTCCTAAGTTTGCATCTGTTACTGAATTTTAAAATTTTGTTGATTGAATTTCTTCTGCAGTCTAAAGCCTTGAATAAATATAAATCAAACAGATTTTAATAAAAAAAAAACTGTATGAAAATCTTGTTATTTACAGTTCGGTTTTCATGCCAAGCGGTAAGATTGATTTAAAGCTCTGAAGAGCGACGAAATTCAAAATCAGAAATCCTGATGTAAAATTGGAGGGGAGAAGTCTAAATTGAAGTTCCAAAAATAATAATGTCTTTATCTGGATAATAATTAGCAGATAGGTTTTGTCCCGGACAAACTCGCATATTTTATCTCCGTGGGTCCGTAAGCTATTGTAGATCCTTCTACCAGTGAATTCATTTACTCACAAAGCCAGTTTACCGATACAATAAATTTTATAAGCAATTGTAGATGCTTCTACCAGAGAATGCATTCACTCATAAAGCCAGTTAGTTTACCGATACAATAAATTTTAACATGATAATGATTTTAGAATGGCATACTTTTTTCGCGAGAAAGAAAGGCTTAGCCATTTTTCCTAACAACTGGTTTGTGTTCCACTCATTTTAAGTCGAAAAATTAGGCAAAACATTCATGGATGTTGCGAAGTTTGTTTTGAGACAAGGTTCAAAGTCGCAGAATTCTTCAAACTCGCACTCCTCTTCCCCCACACGGGGGATTTCGAGTTTCATTTCTAGCCTCGATGCGAGGTCCCAATGTAGGCAGATCCTTTGTTTTACCGCTACCCTCACATCGAGGTCCCAAATTGGAATCGGCGGATGAAGTTTTGAGTTTTGAGTTCTCTGGAATTCCGCCACTTCCAGTCATTTTCCTTCAAATTTCATCGGTTTTCGACCTTGACAATTGGTTTTTCCTTCCCGTGTTCTAAAAATTCCAAAATGGACCAACGGTGAATGGCCCGTTTAAAGTTCGCGATTCAAAAAATCATTCAAAACACTGCAGGACATTTCTTCTTGGGTAGCAGGTGTTCAGTAAGAAAGGGGTTTCAAAATTTTAATTAGATTTTTAACGAATCTAATGAGTCGAACTTTTAACGTTTCTCCCTTCATTAACTTCGGAGCATATTATCACAGAAAAAAACATTTTTACACAAATTTAAAATTGAAAAAAAAGTGGCTTTTCAATTACACCAAATTTATTTCCATTTCCGCTCAATGTTTTCTTAAATGTTGATATTTTTTTCAAAATTAGTTTTAAACACAATTTTAAAACATTGCTTTTACTTTATATAATAGCTTGCCATAAAATAGCAAGATTGTGAATAGTCATTGTGAATATTTAAACAGCTCTTGTGCGAATAAGCAAAAATAAATATTATTAGATTTTTTTAAGTTTATTACTAACTAGCCGCTTCGGCGACCAGCTTGATCGCCAGAAATAAAATTTCAACTAAATCTCTTATGCATAATTTTATATCCATGTAGAAATGAGGGGGGGGGGGGG
>BGPR01014045.1:0-40188 GCA_013235015.1 Araneus ventricosus | reverse complement strand
TCGGTTTATTGAACTAAAATTTACCAATGCTGTCCAAATAAGGCTTAGAGCCTAGTAAAAGAAATAAATACCTCAAAAGAATTCCATACTGAATCCGAGATGAAAAAATAAATAAAAATACTCTGTAATCTCACTTCTAATGAACCCTCCTAGCGGTGGAGACGGATTTTTTCCGTTTTCCATGTTCAGATAGATCGCAATTATATGTAAATGAACCTAAATATTCATGAATAAAGTGTTCGTAAGATTTCAGAGTTATGATTGAATACAAAAAACATCGGTTCATTCATTTTAAAAGCTTCTTTTTTTAACCTGAATGCTATAAAGTCAAAATAAATGGGCTGTTGGAGCCATAAGTTAACAACAATTTTAAAAGGTAAGTAATTTTTAAGTTAATTACTTTTTTGAATTTAAATTGGCTTCATCATGGCTTTCACCAATCTATTTTATAAAATGGTTCACGCTCGATGATGCTTTACCACGTTGCCACGCCAGAGGTTTCAATTCCTTGATAAGGTTCAGTGTAGCTCTATATGAGTCAATGTCCTTCCGACCCAAAGTAGCTCATAGAAAGGAATCGGTAGCGCCTTAAACGATTGTGTAATGTAATATATTTCTTTTACTTTCCCTTCGTTTGTCTTTCTTCAATCACTTCTAGATTGAAGTTGCTTTGTCGCCATAAGACAAGTGAAAATGAATTATTTCTATCATACTTACTTAAAAAGTTACAATTATTATGAATTGCATGCGATCTTCAAGGAGACACCCAGTAGTTAAAGAATAAAGATTTTCTTGATATTAAAGGCTGGACTAAAATTTGAAGTTTGACTATTTGGTTTTAAATATTTTTCTGCTCATCCAACATTGTTGCTGCTTTTCTTTATTCATTTTTCATTTTTGGGATGTAGTCAAAATTCTTAGAAATCAGTGGGCTGTAATCTACACAAAAGAAAAATGAAAAGTCAGTATTTATCTGAGAATAACATCAAAATATATGAAATTCTAGCAAATATAAAGCTTTTGACAGACAAATTGATGGTCTCATAATTTATAAGGAGACCAGCTTTTTTAGAGTAAAAAGGATGGCACAAATAAATTGAAGAAAAAAAATATGGTAAATAAACAAAACATTTTATTCATTGCAACGATAACGCAAAATACGCTATAATATGACAAATGCATAATAAAAACATTTGTAACATTTTATATCTTATATATCCTTCCATACCTATTTATTATCATTTAAACATGTTCTTTTCCATTGAATGATTATTTTTTGTCAATGCATCATATTTTAACAATAAATTGGAAGTATCCGAGCAAGAAGTATCTTTCGCTTTGAATTTACGACAAGTGTTGAGGCTAGAGTATTAATATTTAATATTGATTTTTAACTTGTCCAAAAATCATTAGCAATTAAAAACCCCTTTCAACTGCTGCATTAGTCCCTAGGCAGCACAACGTAATTTGAACAAGAATAAATAAATTTTCACATGGAATATGTTCATTTTTGAAATGGCTGAATATTTCCACTCATCTTTCATCAATTTCAAAGCGCGTATTTTCACACTATATTAATTTTTTAGAATTTAAATACATATTCATTCTTCAAAGAGAGTCTATTATGATGTCTGACATTTCTTTAGATAAAAACTCAACAGAAGATTCAATATCTGCCAAATATACAAAAAATACCATGTATCAAGACCACCTCTGAAAACTGCTATTTCCCGTGATGCTGGTTTCAGACCATTCTTTGATATATTGAAAAAAGGTTTGATAAAAATTCTGCACTTCTTTGACAAATTCTTTCCGTTATGCCCGGACTTGATTCTTCTAAATCTGTCAGTTTTCATTTTATAACTATGGAAGGAATTTTTTCGCCGACTTGAGATTTATATTGAAGAATAAAGTTATTTAAAAGAAGACTAACTTCTGTTGCTGAAATATGTACACCTTCAATCTTTTTAATTGTTTTGTGAAAACTTGTGAGGTCTATAGATCAATTCTTCAAATATCGTAAATGAGGACTTGAAGAAGGATGTTTTTCACGAGAGGACATAACTTACAAAAGAAGGACTGTCCTCCCTTTGAAGAATGATTGGTCACCTTATTCATAATATCATTTTTTTTAAATCCGTGATGGTTAAGGAATTCAAATTATATGTCTCCGATTTAATTTTTTGCTTAAATTTATCGTATTTTATATTTTCGAAAGTAATAAATTCAAGATAATTTCAAGCATTTTATGCTGATTCTAGGAGCATATTCTTAGCTTAGTGATCATAATAGCTTATGATTATAGAGAATAGGTGTTATGAAACTTCATTAATCTCATTTTTTAAATATATGTTTTTATTAATGAGAATTTTTAAAAACAAAATTTCATTTCATTACTATGCAATTTGCATGCTGAAAAACCTTTCAGAAAAAAAAAATAAATGTATGCGTGATTTTTTTTTTGTTCACATTAGCTACAATTTCAACATTTATTATAATAATTATTTTTATCCAATTTTCCGATAGTGAGATTGAGGTATATTTTGTAGTTTATGAACTGTCCCATAGATGGCAGCGTGAGGAAACTCAAGTGTAAAGATCTAATTTCTAACCACTTATTTTGAAAAGCACAAAAGATGGTATGTATTGACGTTTAGAGCTTAATTACAAAGAATGTACTGCAACAAATACGATTCCATTTCGTATACATACTATTTAGACCATGGGATATAGATTTATGAAGGAAAAAGATGGCATTTTTACCAACAGGGGAAAAAATTGGCGCTGCAGGCTGATTTTGGGCAGTAAATTGGTTGAGTAGTTCATCTAACAGTTCGAACAATTGAAATTTTTCCCTTTAACTAATTTCTTGTCTTTCTACCTATTCATTTAAAAATTACCATCAAAGTGATTCTAAGTAAGGTTAAGAGATTTTAAAGCGTTGAGGGACATGTCTATCGTATCAACAAAAGCAGCAATACAAATCCAGTACAATTCCAGTTTGAAGACGAATTTCATTGAAACTGGCATCTCTATTGCCTAAATGAAGTAATTGCTTCTTAATAAACTTTCGACTCACTTCGTTATTTGCAAATAAAAATTTTATTTCAAAACTAAAGATGTCTATAAAAGAGGTAATTTAAAACTTGAATCAATTTTAAAAGTAATCATAGAAAAGGCTCATCTCAAAGTCGAAAAGATAATAAATAAAATTTCAAGATAAAACCGGTGCGAAATATTTGTATACGTTAATTTTAGAAATACTATAATGCTTCTAAAAATTACATTGCTTTATTTCTCGCATACGAATTTCGCTTAAACATCAAGTTTCAAACCTTCCCCTAGTTCAAAGAAAACCAATATAAGAATTATGTGTGTCTGTCATCCCGTCCCATACCCACTCTACTGTTTTAGTAACTGCAATAGTTGCAGGCGCAGAACTATGGTTCTGTTTGTCTGCCCTTCTGTGAACTCGATAACTCTAAACCTTAACAAGACAGAAGAAATTAATATGCGGCCTTGACACCAAAATATCAGATTTCTAAAAAATATTGAACTAAATCCTTCATAGGAAAGTCTATTTGTCTGTCTATGCGTCCCTGTGTCAGGGCCGTACCGAGGGGGTGGCGAGATCGGCTCCCGCCAATGGCACAGGCAGAACGGGGGCGCAAAAATATCATTCTGTATTTATATCATTCTGTATCATTCGATATCATTCCGTATTTATGCATCTGAAGACTTTCATGCCGAAATTCGTGAGAAAGTATATAAAAGATTGCAAGTAGAAGGGGTTTATTGAAAGATTTTTTTTACAATTTTAAAGGAATGTGTTGTCTACAAAGAATGTGAAATCTAGT
Source organism: Araneus ventricosus (assembly GCA_013235015.1). Taxonomy (NCBI): domain Eukaryota; kingdom Metazoa; phylum Arthropoda; class Arachnida; order Araneae; family Araneidae; genus Araneus; species Araneus ventricosus. Next base: position 36,331 of record BGPR01014045.1, on the reverse strand, counting down.
CTGATTTTATTGTCTGTTCCACTGATCTTTATTCAGTATTTAAAACTGAAAAAAGAAGTGGCTGAGAGGCGCAAGGTACAGGAGCAATACTGAGCAACCCTCCCGGACAGCGGCTATTTAAAAACATCTCCTACAGATATATTGTGCAAAGCAATTGAGCTATTACGGGAACAAAACTATTTATTTTTCGACGGATTAAAAGAATGATGTGATGATCGAATTATATTTTTCTTACAAAGATTTTTTCTGTTCTCTCTACAATAAATTCGACACTAGCTGTGCATGGAATTCAAGCTCATTAAAATTAAAATTAATTCGACACTAGCTGTGCACAGAATTCACGCTCATTAAAATTAAATTGAGAACTCGAACCGGCTAGGATGGCCGAGTGATCATGGCATCAGATTCTTGTAGAACGCTGAAGTGCCTCGCATGCTGCATGTTGAAATTGTTCAGAGTTTAAGAATGAGAACCCAGTGAACAGAAGTGCATATAAGATGATACAGAAAAACTATAAATGTAATAGCCCGGTGAACAGATGTATTCGGTCAAAATAGAGATATATAGAATATATTATTATATTATGAACACAGATTTAAAAATTATATAATACTTCTAATTATTAAAATAAAATGCTTATGTGTGTGTCTATCTACATGAATCCTTCCAGTTGTCTTGCTTAATAGTCTATTGTGTGGGAGGCACTTTAGTGACCTTGAACCATCTGATTCGCGGGAAGCGTCGTGGGTTCGAATCCCACTCCTGGCTTATTTTTTATTATATCAAGTGACGACGCACCCCAGAATATCTTCTATCATTAAAATTACACGCTTGTATATCAGAAAGTTAAGTACCGATTTCTTAGAGGTACAGTAAGTGTGCGACAGGTTAACGGTGCTTCAATTTAACGACGGGAAACTAGCTGTGTATACGGTGATCCACAAAACTGAACGCGTCTGACTAGGTTTTATTAACTAAATATTAATAATAAAATTTCGACTATAATTCGAGTATAATTTCATTTTTTGAGTTAACTTATGATAACGTTAGCGCTATCTGAAGTCATTTGAAAAACTTAAATGACGTTACGGTTTTACGGTTTATCTGAAGTCATTTATGGTTTGTTATAACCACATTAATTCATATATTTTTGGAAATGTAATTTAATTAAACCATTTCGTAAACACATGCATTGTTTCGAAAATGTTAACTTCTTTCCCATAAATCGATTCCCCATATTCTAAATTATGGGCTTAAAATATGATCTTGCCTTTGCTCCAGTACATAAGTGATCTCTAAACATCTATACTTTAATTATGGCTGCCTTGTTTTTAAGATTGTCATAGGGTTTTTTTAATAAATAGAAACGAAATTCCTTCAATAAACTTTATTTTATGAACATCTTTTTATTTTAGTCAAAAATGAAAGCGTAAAATGCCGCATCGAAATATTAATCTAAATCATCACTTAAACACCAATTATTGTGACAAATGCAAACTAATTAGTCTATTTTAAGCAATTCAAAGAGCAGGATAAACCTCATAAAGCGAAGGTCTGTCCGTAAATGTTGCAAACTTTCGATTATAATTATCTATAAATGGAAGTCATAATTTTGAATGTTTATCGCAAATAAAAAAAATGTATATTGATAAGGACAATATTACTTTTCAGGTGTTTAATTTGCTTTAATTGCTTTGGCTGTTTGAATTTGAAACAAATTCATTCCATAAATGCATTAAAAAAATGAAAAATTGGTAAATAAAAAATACTTTAGTTCCTAAAGCAAATAAGCTAAAATGGATCAGCATCTCTAAAAAGCAACGTCTTGAAGTCGGACTGATAAATTTAAGAACCACTATCGGTCTTATTCACCATCCATGGTTAAATCCTGATCAGCGGTTAAAAGGGAATTTACACGAACAAGCGAATGCTGACCGAAATGATCGGCTGGTTGTATCCCCTAACTGGCGAGTTGGCGAGAAACTCGTTTGGCTCGAAGGCTGAGGGTAATTTTAAAAATCGCCAACAACAGAGAAATTGAGATACCATGCCAATATAGCAACCCAATAAAGTATACATTTGGCAATGCATTTCGGTCACCTTTCGCATTATTATAGTGGAACCATCATTTAATCGCTGATCATGGTTTAACCATGGATGGTGAATAAGGCCGTTAGGCTTTAAATAAGTTATAACCTCGAAATGATGAATGATTTTACATAATAAGTATTAACCGTTTGAGTGCTATCGCGCTCCGCCGCACTCAAACGGTTAATAATCACATAATAATCATACTATTCAAAAACATCTCCTCCAGAAGCATTGTGCAAAGCAATGGACCTTATGCACAGTTTGGGTTTGAGAGTATAGAAAAACAGCTGTGGCGGGATAAACAAAGTGATCGCCTATTCTTTAGTGTGTATAATCGGCATGTAAATTGACGACTGAAATATCAATTTAAATATTTACCTTCGCTTTTTTAGCGAAGTATTTCGTCAGAAAATTTTATTGATAAAACTGATTTATCTATCATCATCGATTAAGGACTACCTTTTGTAATCTTTATCGCTACAAAAATAAGACAGTGGTTCGTGCAACGATGCATTCTTGTGTATTGTCACAACTCGAAATAAGTGGATTTTTGCTTTGTATGTAAATAGTTTCTTTTGCTTTTTAAAAAATTGATTTCTTCTGTGTTGATTATATGCTTTTTTGTAACACTTGGTATAGATACATTTTATGTAAAATTCGCTCATAATATATACTGCTTTATAGAAAATTAAAATTTTTCCTTAGTAGTATATATTTCTGACAGTTGTTTTATGATTATTGCCTATAAAAGCAGGTTTTTTTGGGTAAAAATAATAGAATATTAGTTTTAATACATAACAATCGCAGGGACTCTTTTATTAACTCAATTTGTTGTCGACTGAAATCTTATTAATTTTTTTTTCTTCAATTTTTTTACGAAGTATTTCGTCAGAAAATTTTAAGGCTATAAATTATTTCTCCAGTGTCCTCTAGTGCTTTTAATATCTCGATTTCGCTAATGCACAAAATACGGCTATTTATGTTTTGGTATCTGTGCAGACTGAAACGGTAATTTTTTGGGAATAATTTAACAATAAAAAATATATATTATTAGAAACCATTATAACTTTATTTTTCACTTTAATTCAGTTAATTTGAATTTACATAAATTTTTCTGCAATATAAAATTTAAAAATTCAAGAATAAGCACATATATTTACATAACAAAAATTTAGATATACAAAATTCAATTTTGAGAAATATTAGAAGGGAGCGAAGATGATAGATAATCTTAATGATAAATATTTCATCATTCATTCTTGCCAGAACAATGAAGACTTTCAAAGGAAACATATTTAACACTGATATACATTTTAATAATTTATTTATAATACTAGGGATATAAGACAATAGCCGTCATTTGCATCTACAATACCAAGCATTGGACTTCTGCATACGTCATTTACGTCAACGTGTTAAAAGTAAATTCATCGAAAATTACACGATTATTTTTTGCATTTCTGAATATTGCTAAGAAATTACGTGAATAGTACTACTTTCTTCATGTTTTCGCGGTGAAATTCCCCGCGTTTAATGGAAAACGCAATCACTTCCCCCGAGATACAAAAAAATAAAACAGTTAAAGATAGTATTCAGCCTATGTTATCATTTTAACCTTCCAGCGGGCGGGCGTATACAGGAGATACTTATATCGTGTTTCGTATTGCATATTTATAACGTGTTGCTTCACAAAAATAAATGCAACTTTTATATGTGTATTCTGTAATTATTAGCTTTATACTAAACAAATATTATATAAATAAAACTGCAGTTTAATTTAGAAAGGAACGATGCAAGTATGCAATATGATGCACAATATAAACCCAGATAGCACGTAAGTTTGCAGCAAGTTTGATTTTGACTTGTCATGGCAAAATTTGACGCGTCAAACTTGAATCGAACTTGTAGCAAGTTCGATGTGACAAATAGCGCCACGTCTTTGCAAATCAAACTTGCTGCAATTTTGCAAAACAAGCTTCCTGCAAAGATAGCACAATAAAGACATAATTATCTTTGTCTCTGTTTTAAAAAACATCCGATTTTTAATAGCATCTCCTAGACCGTAATTCTTTTTTATTAATTCAATAAATCAATGATAATTTGTGAAAAAGATAACTTTTTTATAAAAAAATTTTTTGAAACATTTTCAATCTTTTTACTAAATATATTACTCTCACTTTAAGGAAAACTGTATCGCCTTTTTCTTAATGTTGAAATTTTAACGTTTATAAACAAAATTAAATCTAAAAAACAGTCAGTGTTTGTTGAACAATAATAACTAGACATTTTGTCCCATTTTAGAGTAATTACTTTTGAACTCTAAATTCATAATTTATTTTACTAGCAAAACGTAGTTATTAGCAAAAATCGCTCTCTCTTTGACTTCAAATCATATTCTCAACTCAAAAAATTAATGAAATCCAGAAAATAGTTAAAAATAAATCGTATACGAATCGAATCGAACGATGTATTAGCGAAATCTATCTTCTCCTCGCAGCGTTCGACTGGCTCAATGTTAGCGTCTCCGCTTCCGAACCGGGAGGTCGCGAGTTCTATCCTGGGTTGTGTTTCGTACTTTGTTTTTGCTTTAATTTACAATAAGTTTGCACGGCAAGTTTGCTGCAAGTTCGTTTCATGGTGACTTCGGAGATTTCGTTAACTTGCTACAAGCTTACTGCAAGCTTGCACTCTTGTCATGACAAATTTGTGGCAAACTTGCATTCTTGTCATGACAAATTTGTGGCAAGCTTGCTGCAAACTAAAATTGCTATCTGGGAAGTATCTCCTGCATACGAGCGCCTGCTGGAAGGTTAAATAGCTGGTCATTCATGTCAAAGTCAGATCCTCAACCCCTGATTGACTGAAAGCCACGAAGTGAAGACTTTAATCGCCATATGAATCAAATACGATTCACACATACTTTCCAATTAGATGACCCCTTCCTTACTGTAGTTAAGAGATAGCAGAGAAAGAGACATCGAATTAAATAGATGGTTCGAATCTCAAACGCGAGTCGAGGCAGTTAACGTGTTAAACGAGAGTCTCCACCTATACAGTCAATTCATTTAAGATCACATTCAAAGATGAGCCCATATCGTCCCCCTTCTATCTGTTCGTTGTCGACCATCGTCTTGCGATGCTATATCCTTGGTCCTCCTGCAAAATGCGCTGTGGGATTCAAAATTATATTAGAGCACATGCCTTCTATCAAGTGAACATGAATTGCCTCCATCAGAAAAGGCCTGGAAATTATTATAACAGAAACAGCTCTGGTGGATTCAAATCTAGTTCTTAATACATGTTATATTTTCCACATAGCACTCGCCTCGAAGAAAAATTTCAAGTCAAATATCAGACTAAAGGAAATAAGTTTGTTTCTAATAAATATAAGTATGGCAGACTCTTGACAAGGGGTGAGGAAACTTTTTACACTGAATGTACTCGTTAAATTTCGGCGAAAGGCCGCACGAGCAGAATCTTAAAGCTTATTATCCGAGTATTCTGTAATTATTATATCATATTACATACAAGTATATTATTTCAATGCAAATTGTACAACTGGTACCCCACCCATGCTCTCGACTATACAGCTTGCGACTGTAGGACGTAGTTCCAAAAAATAATTCTCCGGCGTAAAATGTAGAATGTTAATACTTTACTTATCTTACAACACTCTGACTCCTAAGCCGGCCGTAACCGGCCATGCGACTTCTATAATAGTGGAGGGATTTCGGCCTGTTGCTGTTCTGAAAGGGGGGAGAAGGCAGTTGGGAGAGTGGTCATTAAAGGGACCCTTAGGGGAGAGATAAGCGATGAAAGGCCTGCCATTCACATCTCCCACCACCCCTAGTGAGGAGAAAAGGGGGAACGGGTCGGACGAATCCATTCCACAGATCAAGTAGTAAGCAAACCTCAGTATACAACTGTACTCAGATTTTGAGAACGCTTAGTAGTCAGAGGGTTAAAGTATAAGTATTCTTGTTGCACAATGCACTTGATTGCATGTCCTATACAATTAAGTAAGATATAAAATCAATCTCAGAATGTGTATAAAATTTTTATTCTCACACATCCTTTTTCTGGAATAAATTTTAAATTATATTGCATAAGTACATAAATATTTATAAAGACCTCGCCTGTTCCAAGGGATCAGAAATTTTGAAAAAGGGTGGGTTTTGTTATAAAAGCAGCGTTTTGATGTGGGTGGGTTGAGAAGTGAGCACAATCCAGCTTTATCTCCCGAACTGACCTTCCTCCACATTGGGCCGGATAATTTTGAGTCTGCAACATAATCAAACCTCTCCTGCCTATAGCAATTCTTCCCATTTCTGCATGAAATCCAGAGTTGATTTTAATTGCGAAATAAAATAATTCCAAATGTAATACAGCACATTTATGGTCTTTCAAGGGACTGACGTAAAAAGGCGTATAAATGAAAAGACGTATAATTGAAGTGTTAATAAACAGCTTTGATTACTATAAACTTAATCCTACTAATGCAGATTTACTTGAAAGTGATAATTTTAAAACTCTCAATATGGTTCTAGTACATTCTACATAAAGAAAAAAATAATTAAAATAAAACATTCATCACAAATGGGAAAAATACTTTCAGATATCTTGAGTACTAATTATACCTTTCATTTTATTCGATTTATGTTTATGCAAGTAGGTATTTATAAAAAAAATCTTAATTTTAAAGAATCTTTAAATATTAGGAAAGGAGAAATAAGGACTGAGCAGAAAACATACGAAATTTAGAAGTGATGGAAAAAGACGTTTAACCGACGCTTTCGTCGTTTAAACGAATTATTTTATCATTACAATGTTTACAAATGAATCAGGAGAATGATGATATGACGTATTAATGTAAATGACATATAAATAAGTAACGTATAAACGGTGCTTTACTGTACGTTTGCAGAGAAATTATCTGCTATTTATATTCAACGTTATAGTAGCGTTCCCGCCATAATATGTCAAATAATTTAAATACGTTTTATGCATTGCCCGATGCGCGAGTTTTACAAACATAGTTTTGATTAAGTGTGAAGCCTCATTTAAGACGTCTGTATTATCTTTCAATACATGATTAAACAATACTTCGACTTCAAATAGTTTATTTCAAAATGCTAAGTTATCTTTTAAAATGTCATTAAATGATGCGGCTAATATTTAGTAATGCGTTTCAGATATTGAAAATTATTTAATCTTTTTAACAATTGAAGCGAATTTACCTGCACAGCAATTAAAATAGATGCATTTAACTTCTTCTGGAAAAGATATGCAATATGAACATTACCAATTCATTTTTAAAATATTCATTTAACTGTACATTTTACATTTTAAATATAACAGTAGTAATAAGTATTTCCAGGATAAGCGACATTCTATGCATGAAACTATGTCAAAAGAGCAAATAACAGCTTAAGAAATAATTTTATAAAGATCACTTCGCAATCTAAGGCATATTTTTAAAATTATAATTAGTTGATGGAACTAACAATCATGGGAAATACTGTTGGTTTATCTAATGGTCACAAGGGAATGTTTAAAAAGCTAACATTCATCAGACTTGACAATAGCACATTTCTGTTAATGCTAATCACAATGTTACAGGATTCTCCACATTATCTCAACGCATTCCTGAATTAATTCAAATATTTCATGATGCGTTTGATAGGGGGACAATTCAGTAACTATTGAACATTTAATATGATATGCAGGAGGAAGAATGCTTCCTAATACGTTACATAAATCCCGTGTTGACATGCGATATAATATATCGTTGAAGTATATGTCAGACTTTCCGGATAGTAAAATTTCTACCACTAGTTTATAAATCTCGAGTGTAGGGTCTCCTCTTCTTCGTTCTTGAAAACAACCACTAGCAAAGTCGTGAAGAGTTATGCTGTCATAAATGATTTGATTATTCATCCATTGAACTTCTTGGCCAGCTTTCCTTAGAAACTCCAAACACTGTGGAAACCTCTTTAATTTACACTCCAGATCTTCTCTTATATAGTATTTAAATGCAATTAAACCCAAACACTCCAGGGCGAAATAAAATGTGGTGTCATCGAGAATATTCTGGAGAAGGATATCTACCGGAGTTTGTCCAAAGTTATCTACATCATATATACCAATTCCGTTCAACAGGAGCTCGGTTACAATATCTTGATTTGGATTTCGGGCAGATAACGCCACGTGTAGAGAATTTTGGCCTTGCTTGTTAGGGATGTTTGGATTGGCTCCGCTCTTCAAAAGTGTATTAACGGCACCCAACCTTCCATATTTCACAGCCCACATCAGTGGCGTTTCGCCCTTTGAATCCACTGGATTCAAGTCTGTAACGCCATGATCCAACAGCCTTTTCATGATCCACACGTCAGGAGTACAGCGGACAGCATGCATCCAACACAAATCTCGTGGCGAACGCCTAGGATGGCATGTGTAAATGGCATAATGCAAAGCCGTTAGCCCGAAGGAGTTTCGGACGTTGATTCGAGCTCCAGCCTGAATGAGCGCTTTGACAGCCCCCCGATTACGACTCATCACTGCATATTGTAAAGGTGTTCTTCCCACGCAAGTAGTCGCCTCTATGTCGGCACCGGCGTTAATTAATTTCTGCACAACTCTGTCGTTCATTTTGTAACTCTGAGCTGCTGCATGAAGAAGAGTGTTACTTCCGAGAATTCTCTGGTTTGGATCCCCTCCTCTGTAGAGAAATTCGCACAGCTCCTCCAAATGATCGTCACTTTCAATAAGTCGGTGCATTCTGTATCTGCCAGAAACAGCCATATGTATGATGAAACGAATAAATGATGTAAATTTGCGAAATTATATAATTAAAGCAAAAGATTATTCTGTCTTTGGCTACGAAAGAAATTCTCGTTCATAACTTTCTAATATTAAAAAAAGTATGGAAACAGAACTCCCTTGTCTTAAAAACTCTAAAAACCTAAAGTAAAAGCGAAGAAATTATTAGTTAAAACCCTTCAGTGATAATGAAAAAAAAAAAAAGATTTCAATTGCAGTCTATTTAAAGAAGACTCAAAAGTGCTGCCAAAACAAAAAACACTTTGGAAACTTTTTAAACTGAAATTCCCATAGTGATTAATGGAAAGCAGCACAATAGTTTTGTGCTTACACATTAATTTTCGAAGCAAGATTCCCCAACTTCTGTATGCATTAGATCATCCTTTAGGCAAGGTCTAATCCTCGGTACCGTAGTGTATGCTTTTCGAGACCCGATACCGCTGAAGACCCACTTTATACGTGGGATGTTTTGCACGTTTAATCCATCTGGGATAAATACCGTGTTGACCTGGTGGTAAGGTCAGGGATTTCGTTTCGAGACCAGATTCCTCTGAGGACCCGCTTTACACGTGGGCTTTAGTACGTTTAATTCATTTGGGTTAAAAGCCCTCTTGTTTGTGTGTTGCTAGGTTAAGAAGGGAGTACCGGCCCAGGTGTCTTCCTCTTACGGGTCTATTCTGGTACCCCCGGTTGGGGTGGTAGACGTCACTTTTTCCGGCCCGAACGAACGGGAAAAGTGGGGGGGGCCACCCCAACCGGGGGTACCAGAATAGACCCCTTATTCTATTTGCGATTCAAAAGCTCGATAGCCGTTTCGTTACAACCATCCTGCAGATTTAAAACGAGACATTAATTTTATAAACGAAACCATTATAAAGAATATGACAATCGGTATTTTAATATGAGGGTAAAATTTTTCCTTCTTGAAAGAGCAGTTTTTCGGGTCGGTGTCGTTTAGAAGAAAATATATGAAGACATAAACTGTGCGATTTTGAGTATATCAGATTTATTATTAAGTAACTTCCTTATGGGAAGTTTATCTACTGCAAGGGTTCTCATGACACGACTTCCAAAAACTTTTGCAGTTCTTCACCGATCATGACCAGTAGAACACCAAACCACCTGTCGTTCAAAAGTTATATATAGGTATAACATTTTCGCATGTTATCTTGTGAACATAATAACTAGAGTAAAGTTGATTAGATTTTAACGGGCAGGGATATAATGTAAGGACGAAGAAAATCTCGGCCGAGTTTGTAGAAGGATTATCCAGCTCAAAGGGAGTGGAAATGGTTGTGGGTTGAAACTTTCATTTCCCCGTGATTCCATTACGATTGAAGATCGAAAGAATATTCAAATTAGCCGAATTTTAGCTTTATCATAAAGAACAACTTTTGTACCGAAACTTTTTTGATAGCTGCAATTGCTTTGAAGTTATGAATTAGAAAGCGATTCTCCCCTCTCTGCCTTTTAACCTATTCATATTACACCTTGTTGGAAACTCTTTTCATTTGCAGTTTATCTACCCTCTTTGATTCTTTCATCCCTAATTCTATTGAAATATATAACGAAATGTTCTTTTCTTTATATCTCTAGACAAAAGGAATCTACTTTTGCATTCTGGCTTGTAGACGGGGAATTTTTTTATCTTTAAATAATCGCAATGTTTATCGTGGATTTAAATCTGTTGTATGATATGTTCAACCAGTTTTCATGAGTTTTCCCATATAATAATAAAGTCATAATGAGAAAAAGCATTAGTATATTTTTAAGAAAGATTCAGATTGTAATGCGTCGTAAACAGCTATTAAATGAAGATTGCATGCATATGTATTAGTCGCATTATTAGATAATGCGACTAACAAATGATTAGAACCTGCTTCTGCAAAAGATTCGCCATGCCTGTGGTCTGGTGCACCTTAACTATCACACCTAGGGACAAAACTCTTCCCGCTTAAAAGAGGTAGTGCCAACTGAGGTGTCATTGGAACCTATTCTGGTACCCCGGTTGGGGGTGGGGGGGGCCCCCTTTTCCGTTGCCAACGGCCGCGAAAAGTCGCGCCCCCCCCCCCCCCGGGGGTACCAGAATAGACCCCGTTCTCTTCATTTCAATAAGGTTCAAAATCACGTAATATTTCCCAAAACGCTTTCGTGTTGCTTCAAAACAGAATATTATTAAATCTAAACTAAACCCAATTAGTTTAGGTGACCACGGTTGAAAATGAAGAGAACTTGGTTAAAAATGCTCTTGCGTTTCTTCGAAACGGAATGCTATTAAAGCTAAACTAAACCCAATTAGTTTAGGTGACCGTGTTTGGAAATGAAGAGAACTTGGTTAAAAATGCTCTTGCGTTTCTTCTAAACGGAATGCTATTAAAGCTAAACTAAACCCAATGAGTTTAGGTGACCGTGTTTGGAAATGACAAGGTCTTTTTCAAAACAGCTCTTGTGTTGCTTCAGAACGGAATTTCGATATAAGTAATCTAAACCAAACGGGCTCGGGTGCCTTCCTCGTCATATGCTCAAGTTTGAAATTTGTGCGATCTGAACATAAACAATTGTTTTATGGTTCGGAACGAAATACCAAATGAAAATAAATCAGACAATGAAGATCGTGTCTTCTTTTCCAACCGATTTGAAAACTAGATTTTAAAGTGTTCATATGAATCAGATACTGAAAACCCAACCTAGGAAACGTAACTTGAAGTAGTTCTGAAACATTTTTATTGTAGATGGCTCCTAAGAAAAACAGCCATCCGAATGGCAAATGTAAGTAAGAGTAAGATAGAATATTTCTCTGTAAAAGTATCAGATTTTTTACCTTTGAATAACATCATAAACATTTGCATTTTGTTGTAGTATCTCTAAGAGATATTTACTGATATCTAAATTGATACTCAAAATCTTATATACCATATAGAAAATTGCTTGAATTTTAAAACTCTTACGAAATGCTTTGAGCAGTGAAGAGTACGGGAGCCTAGTTGTAATGTTTCGTTTTCAAGATACAAAGATATTTGGTAGGAGACCCGATTCCACTGAAGAGCCGCTGTGGTGCACGGCAAAAATGCAGTCGATGGCCAAATGCCTTTATGTAAGTGTGGTCTGGAAGCCTTGAAAGCAGTGTACTGGTGCAGCCGTCGTTCTCTTTGTTTGACCAAGGTTCAAAATTACGAGGTTCGCAAAAAATGATTGTCGCTTTGCTTCAGAAAAGAGATATTAATATAACTAACCTAAAGAACGTGCTTCGGCATTTCAAATTCAACATTAGTTACATAAAATGAAAGGTTTAAAATGCATGAGTGTCTGAGAAACTGAGAAATTTATATGCATTCCTTACTTTATTTCCGGGGGAAAAAACGTGGAATGAGACATGTTTCCGTTTACTCGACAGCTTGGAGGAAACTAATTGATCATCGACACTTACAGAATTATTCTTACTCAAAATTGCCGTCACTGTACGGACATTTTCGATTTAACGTTGACGTGATTTTTAAACAAAAAAAAACAATCTTTCGTTTAAAAGAAACGCGCTTCCTTATAAATATGATTTGCATACATTAGTTTACCAAACGTTCTGATGCTATTTTTGTAAAGCACCAAGAATGACATTTCAAGATTGTACAATTTACATGTAGTGATCCAAATAACATCTTCTGTGTGAGCATCAGGAATTGCTTATAGCGAGGGTTTCTGAACACGTGAGTATTAGATTGCAATTACCCAAACCACGCTCTTCTAAGAAACTGGTGATCAATCAAAGAACTCCTGATGTCAACACAGCTGGAATTTTGACAGAATGTTTTGTAATGATTGCAGGCCACTGTCGCTACAAGCACAACCTTGCGGTGAAATTTTGTTTTACACAATTAATCACGTAACTTTTTGGTGCACTTATGGAGTGAAAAAACTATTGTTGAATGCAAAAAATACGTCATAGATACATTGCACTCACGTCAAAATGGCGTCCCGCAAAATTAACCGTCTCTGAAATTATTAAGTTTATAAAAAACTGCTTTACCAATGCATTAAAAAAGAATAATAATAATTTTTCTCTAAAATCTTTAGGTCAGAACAAAAATCGTAAAAGCGTGAGGCGTTGGTTTTATATCTTTCTCCTATTATTTTCAGCACCTCACGCTTTTACGATTTTCGTTCTGATCTCCAAAGTTTTGAGAAAAAATTATTATTATTCTTTTTTAATGCATTGGTAAAAGCGTTTTATGTTAAAGTTTTTTTTTATATTTATTATTTTCGAGTTTTTAGTCTTTACTTTATGTCGTAATTCAGCATTATAAATATTTTGGTATTTTAGAATCAATTTTTCATGAACTAATTCCAATAATTATTTTATTGAAGAGAGCTCTAAAATTACTGAAATATTGCATTGTCATCAAAACCCAATGAATATACAAAATTACAGAACTCTAGAGCATTAAGAAGTGTGTGAAAAATCGATCACAATATTCTGACCTTACAAAAAATATTTAGAACTTAAATCCACTTTTCTTCATCTAATTCCAGCAACAAATTCTTTAGAAAGATCTGTAATAGGATATGCTTATTTTTATTTTTATTGAAACATTTAAATTACAGTATAAGGTAAAGTGTTCACAAAAAGTACTGTAGATGGCGCAACTGAAACCTAGCGAGAGCAAACGTAATTTTGAGAATTTTTTTTTTAAATTGAAAATTGAGAGCTCTAAAATTATTAAAATATTGCATTGCATTCAAGACCCGATAAATATACAAAATTTCAGAACTCTTATGCATTAAGAAGTGAGTGAAAAATTGATCAGAAAAATCCAACCTTACTTACAAACAGGAAACATTTCGAACTTATTAAAAGCGTTTAAAAAATGCGTTGAGTATACTGCCCTCTTAATCTTAAAAAGCGTGTCTCAATTTTCAGATTTTTCCTACTTATTAATGTTTGTACGCTTCTCACAAACATTACATTTTTTCTTTAGTGGTTTTCTACTATTTCTTAAGAAGACATAGCATTTTGATTAGAAATAATGTATGGCAGCTCACAGATAATTACTAATAAGTAAAAATCTGAAAATTAAAAAAATTGAGATAAGCATTTGAAGCTTAGGAGGACACTACTATAGTTCAAACAAAGAAGGTATGAACTATTTAAATACACAGGAATACTTTTCCAATTAAAAGGGAAAAGATGGAGAAAATGTTAAGCGAAAGGAATTGTATCACTTTTGTATTAGTAAGTATGATATAATTATTTTTTAAATGATAGTGACTTCCACTTGTGAACGCAAATTTTAAAATTTTTCACTGTAAAGAGCGGAGAGTCTTTCAATGCTTCTCGTTAAGTGTCTTCTTTCTATATTTGCATCAATATCCAACGCAAAATCAGACAGTCCCTGTGCCATTTTTAAAAAAATTGGTTTAATTTGTTGTAAATTAAAGTCGATTATCTTCTTCACTGCAGCGTCTTTAACACTCGGCTGATGTTACAAGATCATCCAATTGTTCATTCAGTCTTTCTCCATGGTCTTTCTCCTTCAATTCTTTGAATTCATCTCATTGCATGTCTGAAAATCCTTCGCAGCTATTTGCATCTGCATTTTTGTACGATTTCTTTGGCTCCATTGGCTTTAAGTCAATGCGGTCGGCGCTCTGCAAAGTACGGCCGTATTAATGAAATTTCACCGTCTGGCAAATTAAATGGAACAGTAAAGATAACGATTATGCAGAAAGTTGCGTTCTGCAAGTCCTCACTCGGCAAGGGATTCCTGTATTATATTCACTATGTAGATAGTTTGTCGAAAACTTGAAACCTCGATTTATCAAAACTGCAACTTCTAAATCCGGTGGCTTGTTGACAGAAATTATGATCAGTTGACCTAACAGGGAGAAGCGTGGCTTTGCCGAAATCTCAGAAATTCGGATATTTCTTGAATTGGGGCAAATGCTTTTGGATTTTTATGCTGCAAAAGCCAGATTAGGCCATGCTGCGACAATTACTTAGTGTAAAGAAAGAGCGATTAATTATTATCAAGATAAAGTATACTACTGAATGAATTGAATGATGAATTTTAAAAATTTGGTTTGACCAGAATACATTCATTGAGACAAATTTATAGTTCAATGTAAAGCTCAACGAATGCAATGGCTGGGGTAAAATGGGTTTGACGAAAATGTGAAAAAAGTAATAGAAAAAGGTGCTTATATTTCTTTATTTCTTCTGATATTTAAAGTTATACTTCTTTAGGCGCGTTGAAGATGAAATTTTCGATATGTAAAGTGCGCTGGCACGATTCATTCATGGAGACGTCGAGGTAAACTCATTACCGTAATACAACATTTGCAAGTATGTTTAGCTATTTGACTGAAAGTGCATCTCAAAACTTTAAAGATGAGAGTGAGTTAGTTTTTTGCTGGTATACATGTTGTTTTAGTGCATTTTATATGTGATCAGCTATTTTTTTTCTTCTTTCTCTCTTTTTCATATTGTTCAATTCTGTTTAGTATTATCAAAAATATTATTAATTTTCTCCTCACTTTTTTTCATTTATTTTTCAAATTGTCATTTATCTTCTATTTTTAAAAAATATTGCAATATTTTAGTGTAAATACAGTTCAGAGTTCATTTACTTCTGTGTTTACAGCGATGGTTTACTAAATTTTTTCATTCTTCGTGAAATTTATTCTCTTCACCTGTGTATTCTCAGAACTTTAACTAGCCGATCTGTAATTTTTTTCTTCGATCCTTAATAAAGATGGCGTTTCATACACATTCAACAGTTCAATAGCCATAACGGTTACAGGCACGGCGGTATGAAGGGTGTGTTCTATATATAAAACGCCAAGGTAAGTTGCGGTGAAAAGGGGGTTAAATTCTCTTTTGCTGATGACTTTTCAAAAACGCTATAAAATCTGTGGCGGCCAAAAAAGTTTAATTTCTCTTTTGTCGTTCATTGCTCCAGGAAAAGAGCCCAAAACTGTGCTTAAAACGGAAAAACTCTGTTTTAATATTTTGGCTCTTCAGCGTATCTTACGACACCAACCTCTCATCCCACGTACCTAACCACCCGTGAGGGTGAAATGCCTTTCGTCCGGTCATTCAATCAACTGAGATTTTGTGCAAAATACCTGTCCAAATATAAAATAATCTTTTCTTGCAGGTATATGAAGTCGTATCATGAAGATCATTACACATCCAAAGTCTGGAATCGTATTTTGTTATGTTAAACATACCAGAACAATCTCAGACAGTGACCTCGTTATTACCCGTTAAAACCACAAAGTTCCATTCTTGTGCTCACATTTTAGTTCAAAATTTGCTTATTTTGATTTCTCTACTTGCTTTTCCATTTTTGCTAGACAGACAATAACCCTTTATATTAAAATTATTCAAATTTAGAGCTAACAGGATGAAGTTTATTGGCATTCCTCTGACATTGTGAATTTTAATTTCTCTATTTTTGAGTTTCGTGTATCGAAATGGTTAATGCGATTGATCAATTTCTTTGCATACTATTAATTCATTTTTCCAATAGTGCCAATTAAAATCCCGTAAGTTAGCAACGTGCCAAGACTTCCAATTAGAAGGGATCTGTCAAACACGTAAGTTTTCCACAAACTCAGGCTCTCGTGCTGTTTCCAAATTTCTTCTAAGTCGCATTTTAAATCTTTTTTGGTTTTGGGAATTCGAGAAGAAAAGCACTGCATTGTAACCCTCGCTTTTTCGTTCGCCAGAGAAGCTGAAATCATTATCAACCCGTGATGTAAAAAACAATATATCGCAGCAAACAGTTGTGAATAAGCAAAGTAAGGTACTATGTCACTTTCGAATGCTAATATGTATCCCGCTCTAAACAATCCAGTCATCGTAGCTAAGATTACCAGGAAAACAGGAAAAGAATAAAAATTTTCCAAACATTTCATTATTTTTGAGATATTCTTGAAAGCATACATTTGACAAAAGAAATCTTGAACTGAAAAATTCCTATTCGGTAGGTTAAGAAGATGGTCGTATTCAAATCCAGCTAATACGCAGACGAAACTGTAGAAGACGGTGCATAAAGAAAATAGCAACCTTCCAATTATGTACAATAAAGAGGATGTAATTTTGAACACCATAACACAGCCGTCAATGTTTAAGAACTTGTTAAGTGTATTATTTTCACAGAAATTTTTTGTCACGATTGTCGTCGGGTTGCTTCCTTGAAAATTTAGCATAACGCTTTCGTATACTGCCAATGTCATTACAGAACCCAGCAATGCAATCAGTAAATACTTCACCAAAATTACGTTTTTCCTTGGAATGCTTTTGAAAGTTTCATCTATATTTCTTGTTATTTGAAGCATTCGTTTTCGGCTTCTGTGGATACATATGTAAAGCATCATTGTTAGCAAGATCAAAACAAAGCGGGAAGTTGCACTTCTTTTATCATGCAATATTATACACCAAACAGTCTGTGTTAAAAGGACGAAGAGAAGGAGGAAAGCAAAACATTTTGGATAGATCCCAAAACAAGAAATTATTTTTTGATGTATTCTCTGAAACGGTTTTTTTCTGCTTCTTGAAGAATTAAGCACTTCGATCCCAATTAGATAAAAAAGAATAAAGATGAAATGAAATTCATCCATCAGATGATATCTCTCTGACTTGCCCTCTTTTGATTTTTTCTTATATACGGCAATATGCTTAATCCCATCATCCATCTTGATTTTGGACATTAAATTGAAATTTTCCTGGTTCATTTTGGGTTCTGACGATAATACTATTTTCAGATAAGCTTCCTTAAACCTTAAAATACAAAGCAAATCTTGTTAGCAATCAGACATTTCTCATATAGGGTATATTACTCGACCAGAGCAAGTCAAAAATAATGTTGTTATCTATTCACTCATGAAACTATTTTCAGATACATAATGAATATCATATTTATAGAATTCCAGATTAGACGAAAGTCAATTTGAATTTATTCTTCAACTCTCCTAGAAGAAAGGATAAAGCAGATTTTCGGATTTCAATGAAAATATTATTATAACCATATGATAGAAATGAAGTAGTTTTAATTTCAAATATACACCAAGTGTTTTCAGGCGGGTAAACCTTTAATGCTTTCGATACGGAATTAAATTCGTCATCCGTAACTTATGCAAAACAAGTACATGACCGGTCTCATTCGTCAAATGTACCCAAATGGGATAAAGTCTAGTTTGCAGATGCTTTCAAAATATATAATGTTCATCGATTTGTTATGTTTCTGTTTGAATCATAAACAATATTTCTATTAAAGATATGAGGTATCTCTGATAAAAAAGCGTCTGATTTATGTCTCCATTTTCAATTACATGAATGATTTCGAAATAGTTAGTATCTGCTAGTCATTATCTGTCATTTTTGGTTTATCGTGAATAGAAATTCTTTATGCCACAATTTGCTACCTCCCCAATTACTTAGTAAGAATTTAGTGATTGTTGAGATTATCGATTTATGTGAGTCTTTTGTTATTGCTTCGGTTCTGAAGCATTACACTTTTCAGTCACAATCGATGAGTGTGCTCTTAAGCATTTTCTCTAAAATAAATTTTCTCAAGTGCGTATAAAACCTTTATATATTCGAAAAGTACTAGCAATTTGTGGCAAATCATGTATAATCCAATAGGTTTTTTTTAAAAATAAAACTAATGATTGATTATATTGATTTCATATATATTAGAAAAGTTTATTTTTAGTTCAATACTAGCAATAACATTTCAAATAACTATTCTGTTCTGATACCATTAATGGATGAATTCGGAACAAAATTATTTATTTTTGAGGAAAAAAGAACACAAAAGCAATCATTCTTTAGACTTTTTCAACAGCAAGAGTATAATTCATAATACGAAATAATTTAAAAATTTTATCTTTGCATTATTTTTAACTTTATTATATATGAAGTAGAGAAACTACAGTCAAACTTCGATTAACCGTCAGTTTATTTCGTCACAGTTTCATCAGCACCTAAAAATTAACGTATGTTTATAATATTAAAATGCATTTCCGTACAATGCTACTCTTATATAGAAGTTCATGTTGTTCGTTTTTGTAAAATTAGATAGAATATATATTATTCACTTTAAAAGGATTTTATTTTCACTTTTCGTCGCAAAACAGCAGTGAAATCAGTTTACTGCACATAAGCATTGAGAGATTTCGGTTATCCGTCACAGCCCTGGTCCAGTCGGTGACGGTTAATCCATGTTTTTTTGTACTGCAAACGTAAAAAAATTCTACATTGAAACATCGAGGACTTTAAAACATCCCCAATAGGAAGATAAAACGTTTTAGAATTATGCCTCTCATCTTTTATCTCTATGTGAACATGGTAACTAAAAAAAAGGAACGAACTAAACGGATCAAACCGGGTATGCAATCTTTACAACAAAAGTGTGGATTTCTATGAAATTTTGGACGAAATCTGCCAGTTCAATAGCATACGAACACAGTAAATGCAAAAAGGAAATGAGGCGGATGCACGACATGTAGCATTCTGTTTTTCCAGATAGCAGTTTATTTTGCATCACGGTTGCAAACATCTTGATTTGAAAGTCTGAAAGCTTGCAACAAGTTTGACACGACAAGAGTGCAAGTTTAAAACAAGTTATTGCAAACGACGAAGTCACCTCGCTTCGAACTTGCAGCAAGCCTGTCGCGTGAAACCCATAGAAAACCATAGCAAAATAGAGTACGCAGACGAACATTGGATTCAAACCCCCGACAACTAGCTTCTTAGCCTGTCGCCTTAGCCACTGATCGAGCGGGACCTCGATTGTCGCGCACAGATTGCGTTAATATGTCGTGCATCTACACGTTTCATTTTAAAATATCTTCTTGATTTCATTAATTTTTTAAATTTTGAGTTGAGAATATGCTTGATGTCAGAGTTCGATTTTCGTTAATAATTAAGTTTTGCTAATGGAATAAATTATGAAATTAGAGTTCAAAAATAATTACTTTTAAAAATATGGGAACACAAAGTAAGTTATTATTTTTCAACAAACATTTACTGTTTTTTAACTTTAATTTCAACATTAAGAAAAAAGGCGATATATGGTTTTCTTTAAAGTTCGAGTTCTATATTTAGTAAAAAGATGGAGAATTTTTCAAAAGTAATTTTTTTAATGAAAGGACCTAGTTAGTTTTATTTTCAAATTATCAATGATTTATTGAATTAATAAAAAGAAGGACCGTCTAAGAGATGCTATTCAAAATTGATTTTTTTTAAAAAAGAGACAAAGATCAGAACCAGATATATACAACAGTATCCAGGTCGCGCGCGCGTAGTGTGTAAGTGTGAGGTATCAACTTTGAAGTAAACTTGTTTTGGAATCGTCGTGTGTTAGTGGGACGTATCAATTTTGCAGCAAACCTGTTTTGCAGTCGTGGTGTGTAAGTGTGACGTATCAACTTTGCAGCAGACTGGTTCTGCAAGTGGGGTTGTCGATTATGCTAACTTACTTTGAAGGAGGTTTGTTGCATATTTGTTACGTCAAGTTTGCCATGACAAGATAATATGAAGAAAGAATCAAACTTGCTGCAAATGTGGATTCTAACTAGGTTATTACTAGAACTTCCGATATATAACAGATTGTGAGCAAAATCTGTTAACATATAACTGTCTGTTGATATGATATTTCGTTCGTAAGTGAAAGCAATAATTCGAAAACAAAGGAGGTCGAACGGTAAATTTTAGAGCGTGATCTTTACACCTAACTTCAACGTAAAATGTATAATTTGGGAGTAAATCCGCCAAAGTGTAATTTGGTCACTAAATTTGGAGGAATGCCATTTTTTTATTAGTTGCTCTTTCAAAATTTTAGTTTTAATCGAATCAGTGCTTTTAATTAAGCAAATGAAATTTTCAGTACTTCTTCTTTGCTGTAAGATATATTAAAGGACAATTATCAGTGGAATGCAACCAGTCTGACAAAAATAATGCGGTCTGACATTGTGCTGAATTTATTTTCTTGCATTTATTTTAGTAGCCAGTTATGCAGAATACTTTTTTGTGTAGGCTGATTAGGTAAATCAATTTTTCTGTTCTTATTTTGTATATTTCTTTATTTTTTCTAGGCTTTTTGGAATCGAGATTTTATGTACATATTGCTTTGCTTTAATCTATAATTGTTTCATTTTTACGGTCGCTTTTAAATAAGCTATCCAAGGGATAATAACTTATTTTTAGCATGTATGCCTTTACTTATTCTCAGCAAAATGCACTTTTTGAATAAAAATTTCATATCTCTGCCCCTGACGTGCGATATGTCATGATATTCATTACATTATTTTTTTCCTTTTATTCTCGTTTGTCTTGTGTTTTTTATCATTGTTTTCAGTTTCTTATTATTTTTATGTTGCTTTTGCTTATATAATTGCTTGGCCTATGCACGAAAGCAGAAATAAGCTTTTTCAAATTTAAACTTTTTATGACTAGTATTTATTTCTTGTAATTTTATTTTTCTACATTTATAATTTTTATAATTTTCTAAATTTTGTATTTATGTTCTTACGTGTTTTATATGTTTATAGCATTTTACCTTTATTGCGAAAGGGATTTTTGAGTCATTTAAAATGTGTTGCTTTAATTCCCAGTTTGTTCTTAAGTCTTTGGATTTTGCTAGTTAATCGTTGAAGAAATCTGTATCTTAATGATAATACTTCTACTTCAGATATGAAATTGCTTTGTTGTTTGCAAGTACTTATCATTGCAAGCAATTAGTTTCAATTATGAAGTGGAATATAGTTCCAAAACCTCTAACTCATCCCTCGGATCAGATATATAAGTAAATAGTGCCGAAAAGATTTCCCCCAAGGAAAAAAAAAAATAATTGGAGTAAAGAATAGTAGGGAAAAAAGAGTTGCCCGTTCAATGCCATTATTTGTCCTATTTTAAATAGATTAACCTCTACACATTTTTTTCAGCCCTTGTTCGCCTTTGAGTTTCATTTGCCTAGAAGTAATGAGGTCACGGTGGTCTACAGGTAAGTTGTCGGTCCTTTAACCGGAGAGCTCTAGGTTCGAAACCCAGTTGTACTAAAGATCCGTCGTGTATGCACACGGACGACATATACATTAGGCCTATTGCATTTTAAACAATACGTAGAGGGTCAAACGTAATTCCACTGGCGTGGCGCCGAAGTTTGTAGACGGGGTGACAGCTCAGGTGTCGTTCTCGTCATCTCACCATAGTTCAAAATTATCGCGTCCGTCCCAAAATAGCTCTCTTTTTGCTTTAAAAACGGAAATTTAACTGAACCTAGAAGTAATAATCACATTTCACAACACAGGATATTTAAAAACAATCGCACCAAATACAAATGGCCAGAACTTCCTTGTAAACAAAGACAGGTAAAAATTTCAAAATTATACTGATGGGCAATTAAAGTTTTATTTGCGTACCTAATAACTGGCATATGTGACTTCTCTTGGTTACACGGGCAATTTCCACGTGATAGTACATATCACGCCAAACGTTATAAAACATATTCGCACCCATTAGTTCGCGTTCGGTCATCACAAGCATGTTCAACATGTATCTATCAAAGTCTTCTGAAATAACTTCTCGTGTCTTCATCTCATTGTCATATAGCTAAGACTTTTTCTTAAGCCCCCAAACAGTCATCGAACTGGAAGTGCGCATTGAGAATTCTTCACATGTTACTGAAAGGGATTTCTGTTCTGTGTGACCGAAGAAAGTCACAATGAGCAGTTAATTCATACGCAAACATATTCTGTATTGTATTCACACGTTTCTTCCTATAGTGGTTTGTAAGGCAATATTAGCCATTTGGAATCGGTGCGATTTTTTAAAATTACCCTGAAGTTTCTTGAAAAATATGTATACAGCTGAAAATTGAAAAGGAAGCTTTGACATGCAGCTGATTATATAAAATTATGGGTACATTTTGCAAATTACAAATATTTTTAGACAACCAAAATTGCATAGTAATTTTATTTATTTCTTATTATAGACAAATTATTTAAGGATTATTTTTATATTTTTTCATGAATAGCCCTTCTAACTATTTAATTTTTATATTGTTCAGCCAAAGGCTAGTCTTCTCACTTTTTCCAAGAAGCTAGAGGATCTGGAAGATCTTTCACATATTTTCGTATCCATTTCAAGAAATTGTAGATTCTTACGAAACCGGCTGGTCAGTCGGGACTGCGTGTAGTGGAAACTGTAAACGATACCACTCCAAGAGCGGAATTTGGCAAAGATTGGCGATCCTGAATCGACCTGTAATGTTAAAAGACAGCACATTAAGATGAGGGATTATATACGAAAACTCATTCAGTATAGTTTTTCTTAGTCTTAATTTGGAAGGCATTCCCTATGCGATGTTTTAGAAGCAGAGAAATTGGATATGCGTCTCATTCTGTAAATGAAAATCTCTCCGCTGATAAGTGATTGGACAAACTGTAAACAGAAGATAAAAAAAAACTCTGTAAAACTATAGAGATTATATTTCATTTCATATTTAAACCCGGGAGAAATATGTTTGCTCTTTCTTTTACTTTGGCTAACAGATAATTAGGTTGGTATGAAGTTTAACGCTGTAGACTGCTAGTCATTTTGACTGCTACATCAGTGAAGTTTCTAAAGCGTTGGAGAAATTTTATTACCAATAATAACCCAATAATATTTTTCCAAAATATCTGCCTAAATATTTCTCTTCTGCGGCTAGCAAAATCCATAGCAATTGAAAGATCACATTATTTCAATTTCCATACGTAAACAAACGACGCGATTTAGTTTGACGATTTGGCCTTCCTTTTTATGAAATAAACATGAATCTCAATCGTTCTGTAAAATATAATCGAAAAAATAAAAGAAGGCTAATTCAATGCACAAATAAATCAATTGAAGGTAGTATTGAAAGTTATTCTTGAAGAAGGAAAAATAATTTTTTCAACATGCCTAGCGTGCTGACTAGACTTAAAAATACAGTACGGTGGCCAAAATTGCATTTCTTTTGGATTATTATCTTCCAAATTTAGTAATACTGAAACTTTGTTTTTCCTTTTGGAGTCCTTTTCAAAGGTTAGGGCGATTATATCGAGCTTGGCGACAAACCCACACAGTTTTAAGCTTTATCAATTTGTTTTCAAGATTCTCTTTATATATGTTGCAAGACTTATTTATCGCTTTTTGCACTTTTATAATTGTCTGTGTTAGTTTGATTGCAATGTTCAATTTGTCTTCTAATTGCTTACAAAATCAAGAAAAATACCTTTTTGAACGCAAAAAAAGTTCTGAGTTGTCTTAAGTTAAAGCATTTAAAGCAAATTTATAAAGCAAAACCATATATGTTTTTTTACTAGGAGGAACAATGTCCTTATTCTGGCGAACGAAGCTAGCAGAGATTGCATATCGAAACCTCGGTGATTGCGTGGCATTCCTCCTAGATAATAGTAAGCATGCCGTAGAACCTCTTAGTTTTAAAATAAACAATTTTTTTCTCAATTGCTGCAACTGTACAGAATTAATTCATTAAGTTGTTTGAACAGTAAGATCTCTCACTCCCATAAAAAATATTGGTATTCCTGGAACAACGATCATCACGCCTCTTCTTGTTCTGAAGGTGTTCTTGTAACTGATTATTCAGAAATGTTCCGTGTAAATGTTTAAAGATGTTGCTAGGGAAGTGAAGATTTCAATTTATTTATAAATAGTTCATATAAATCCGTATTTTATATAGTTTAATTTTATTGATCCTTTTTAATGTATTATTTTATTATAAGCCAAAATATGTGGAGTGAAACGATAGAAGCAAACGATTATGCAAATCATAATTTACTAAATTAACCAAGATTAGTGACAAACATATTCAGCACCTGCTGATATGGCATTTACGTAAACATATGCCATTTACATTGCTGACTGACCGTTACATAACTGATATCAGGTAGATAACTGATGAAGCAAAAAGTAAGTAGCGGAACGAGGAAATTCTGTGCTTTGCATGTCTCAATTTGTGTTATTCAGACGGTATGCAGAAGCATAGTAGCAGATTCCTGCTTGCATCGCCTTTGCAGAATAAATTTTTCCTCATTTTTTTTAGGGAGAATATATTTTTAACTATACTTTGCAGTATAGAGTTCATTGTATTTGAGAAAGACAAGGAAGTTTACTGTGTCATATACGAAGTAGGTCCACTGTGGCCTAGTGGTAGAGTGTCGACTTCAGAGCCGGAGAATGTTCGAAATAAAATTCCACTGAAAATCCACTGTGCATGTGGGCCTGTTGTACGTCAAATCACACGTAACGGATTCAAAGTCCTCCCGCTAGTGTGACGCGGAATTTACAATAATGGGATGCAAGCTCAGGTGTCGTCCTCATCATCTGACCCCGGTTGAGAACTAAACTACCTATACAATGTAATGATACAGAAAGCATTGTAATCGTCAAAAATTTCGTCTCCGTGATGTTGATGAATCTTCAATTTTTTCATCTCCGAGCTCGATAAACCCAATTTTGGAATTACAGTAGAACCCCGGGAATCAGAACTAATTGGGTTTGACCTTTGTTCGTATTCTGGAGAATTCGGATTTTCCTTTAAATTTGGTAAAATATTCTTGATATGTAATAAATATAAAATATTCTGGGTTCTCCGTGAAGGCGTACGGAGAGACCACGCTCCGATTCACACTGTACAATTACAAACAAATTGTGAGTGAAACGAACATTTCTGAGATTGTTCCTACTAATTAAGGTGCTGTATTCATTTTTAAAGACTATTTTGAATACTTCTTTTAGGCTTAGGAAAAAAAATTAGCTTTATTTCTGATTCGTAATTATTATTTTCCTTTATTTTTTAATAAAAGTTTTTCAGAAAATTAAAAACAATATATGTTCTGATTATCCGAAATTTTAGATTTCTGGCGTTGGGATTAACGTGATTCTACTGTATGTCTGTCGGTCTATGTGCTTGTGAACGCGATTACTTAAAAACGCAAAAACCATGATTGAGAAACTGGCACGTAATTTTAAAACGGGAAATGTAGATGTGTATTAAATCTTGAACCAAATCCGTCAGAAGGGTGACCAACTTTTGATCTTTGTTGTCACATCATATAAACACGATAACTCAAAACTGCGTTGACTTAGATGAATAAAATTTGCATGCTCTTTTGTCACAAAACATTTTTCATCATATTTTGAACCAGATTTCCCAAACAAAAAAGAATCCAATAAATATGCAAGGTTTT
This sequence comes from Araneus ventricosus, assembly GCA_013235015.1. Classification (NCBI taxonomy): domain Eukaryota; kingdom Metazoa; phylum Arthropoda; class Arachnida; order Araneae; family Araneidae; genus Araneus; species Araneus ventricosus. Next base: position 10,189 of record BGPR01014045.1, on the reverse strand, counting down.
CTTTATTAATATCATGAAACACAATTGCGCCATATTGTGACACTTTCGTGAAAGTCCAGAGGAGGACACTCCCATTTACGAGAGAAGTGGTGGTGAACCTATGACCCGCGGGTTAGACAATGACCCACACGTTGATTTTAATAAACTAATTAATGAAGTATATTTCATATTATATGTGTACTTTTTTTTATTCCTTGTTCTTTCAAATACTCAGTGCAGATGCGCCACTGGGCATGGTTTCACCTGGTGCGGTAATTATCGGTAACACTCCATTAATATAAATTTTTTTTCACGTCGTTCTTTACTTTTTGATATTTACTTGCAAACGTAAAAGTTTTAAAACAAAAAAGAAATGAAATTTTTATTTAAGGGTTTTAGGATTGAGGATTTCAAAAGTGAGAACAATAAAAAAAAGAGACAACTGTTAACAAATTTTCCTTTTTCTCTAAATTATTGGTGCCCTTTCTCACCACTTCCTCTTCCTTCCAAGTTACGTCACTGATTTACAGACACACGGGCTAGTATTAAAAAATAATGAACAAAATTCGACTCACTTCTCAAAAGCTTTGCCGTAGAGGCTTTGTCGCCTCCCCCTCCCTCACCGATCAACTGGCCAAGGAGACAAAATTAATTTCAGGTGAAACAATTAGCTATCATCCCTCTTGAAGCCAGATAAGGAATGAAGGAAATAAAATTATAAAGGAACTGCGTCAAAATCATTGCAATGAATCTATTAAAACACATCGTACCAAAAGCTAATAGATCAAGTTAACGTAGATAGATTTATGACGATTTCTACATACATCAAATTTTGACGGCGCATCGAGTTTTTAAAGAATGTCATGCTCGATTCTTCGGAAAAACGTCATTATGTTTATGCGGATAGGAAACATGATCTGCGCTCCACGTAATGAAAGAGTGCGAAATTTTGATTTTATATAGAAGTAACTGGCCTAGTCGGTGGCAATAAATGAGCTTAAAAGGCATGATAAAAAAAATGTGGATAATTCGCGTCTCTTTGCAAGGACTTCTTCACGAACACTTAATTAAAGAATCTGGCTTACTGTCGTCCAGTGAAACTGTTGATTCCCGTCTTTCTCCACGGCCTATGCCAGGGGGAGGTAATCTTTGTATGGAAACCAGGATTGCTTCCAGTAGGGTCTCGCATTACAATAGGTACGGCTCTGCGTGTCATTTATGAGAGAGTCAGGGAAGAGGACCTTTCCATTTTTGTGATTTGCCTTAGTGGCATTGTCGCATACTTCCCCGCCCACTGCGGTTTGTTCCAGGATGCGGATTGCTTGGGGGGATGGCCGGGGGGCTGGTGTCTGCGGGGCTGTGGGTATGGTGTGGGGTTCCATTTGGGTGTATTCTGGAGGGTCAAAGGATGAATGCTCTTGCTTTTTCGTTTGGAGACTTTTAAAAAATATTAGATAGATGCTTTATACTTACACAGCAGATATTTTGCCTCGTAGGATCTCCCAAGAAGCAAATGAATTCGTTCGTCGAGACACATCGCTGATTGTCAACTTGCCGCATTTTGCCTTTTCACAAAGAAGACATGCCTGTTCAAGAAACATCAGTCAGTTGCGCATGTGGAATGTTTCTTATGTATACGAAGTTTGTCCAGAGAGAAACCGAACTTTTAAAGTAGAGTTTTAACGCGTAAATCTGTCAACCCCGTTATAATGATGTTGTGTAGCATTGACCTGGAACTTGCACCTGCAATTTATCCGAAAAGGTTTCTTAAATCCATCATTAGATTATGAGTGGTAGTGTGATGAAACAATCTGTGTGTCTGGCGATTATTTACATTTCGAAAAGAGAAAAGCAACGAGTTTGTAAGAAATATCGCATAAAATTGGCAAACTCCTTTACTAAAGCATTGCAACAAGCATTTGGACTTTTGCCCGTATCATTCAATACTATAATGGTACTAACATTTCAAATGTGGCTAGATATCCTCCACAGACCATTTGAAATCTAGAAGCCTTTCCACATTAATAGACGAAATACACGCCGAGAAAATGACTATTTTTATACGTGCAAATCATCGTTTAAAACTCCATGATATTCCTCGAAATCTAGTCATCAGAAAAAATTCATATTAAACAATTTTCACTGATAATCTGCAGACGCAACGCACTTCAGCAAAATCTGTGCCCTATCTCTCGACTCATCAGTAAAAAAGAAACGTATGTACAGAAGCTGATCAGGAAATGATGAATCGTAAAAATGTGGACTAAAGACAAAACGTAACCCTTCAGATTTCAGCCTCTCAACATTCTTTCGTTCACAAATTGGAAAGCCCTCTCTCTGGTGCGGTGAGGAAGTTTGGAGAGGAGATTGCTAGCTCAGGGGTCGTTGTCGTCATCAGACTGAGATGAAAATTCCGAGGTTCGTACCAAAATAGCCCTCGCGTTGCTTCAAAAGGGGAATTAATTAAACTATACTAAAACTCACAAATTAGAAATTCATCTTAAAAATTTTAGATTTACAATAACAGAGAGGAAAAGAGAAATGCTCTGCGAAACTTACAAAGATTTCCAAGAAAGGATTCCTGGCAACCATTCCAACAAAGGAAGACACGTTGGAAGCGTTTTATAAAAGATAAGAAAACTATTTTAAAAGAGATGTCTCTTTAAAACATGCACTTAAGAATTGTTGATTTATTTTAAAAATTAAGTTTCTGTTTAATCAGAAAACGTACATTTATTTTGAATATGTAAAACAAGAATATCATATTCGGCCCATAGCCCAATTTTTGTGATCTTATTTTTCTTGCAAATAATATGTAACAATGTATTAGAAGTAAATTATAGTATCTTACAATTAAATATATGGAATTTCAAAACATGCATGATTATTCTCTGAAAGTTCGATCAATTTATCTTTTGTAAACAAACATGCTAAACTTTATAAACTATCTAATTTTGATATATTTAAATTTCTATATACAAGTATATGATTAAAAAATTTTGAGAATTAAATATGAAAAAAATATGTTAGTTTGTGAAAAAGTTCAATCTCTAGAGTTTGATGAATCTCTGCGTTTTACACCTTCCCAGGTCTGAAAACACCATTCCAAAAATTATGCCTGTCTCTAAGTCTACATTAACTTCATTACGATAACAAGAACACACAGCAAATTATATGGGGCGTAAGGTCACATGATCTCTGCGCCCAATCCATACCCATGCTCTCTGCATCCATGGTATCAAATTTAACTCTTTAATGAAGGCGAAAGTTTCTGCTTGTAATTTTTTAACAGGATTAGCCTTTTATCAATACGGCTGGGTTCTCTACTTACTTGCGAATTTTTGTCACCATTTGTACTTATCACAGCGTTCGTTTTTGAATTCCTGCTTTTCCTCAAATCTAAACAAACATCCGAGACCGGCTTTCTTAGTCGCTAAATGAAAATTATCTTAGCACCCGACAGCGCCCAAACCGTCATTACAGGATTAATCCTAGTCCCTCAATGTTACAAAGTACTTTTGCAAAACACATTCTTGAATTTTTTCACTCTTCTCTAAATATCTGCAAGAAAGTGCCAGACGTTTTTAATATTAAAATTGCCAATCACTGCGAAAGAAAATAATAAGTTTGAGTGGAATATGAATTTGCAACAGCACAACAAACCAGTTGCTTAGGAAACAACATTGCAAGTCGTAAGCGGAATGGCTGCTACGATAATAGGAAGAAGCACGCAGTGTCAACAACAAAAATTAAAATAAGTGGTTATAGAATTTCCATCAGAGTCGATATACTTTTCGTATGTTGTTATTCATGAAACTGGGTTTTTGTGCAATTTTAATTTTGTATTCCAATCGATATTTCTAGTGCATTTTATTTTGTTTACCCTTTTCTTTTACTTATGTCACTGACAAAGAGTCTCCTGTAGTGAATCCCCTTTCATTTCCAACCCCATGTTCTATGGCGAAAATGATTTGTATCTGTAAGTCTGACATACAATTTTATTTTTTCTAGATATTTTTAAGACATCCTCTATAAATACACACTCTTTTCGAAAAGTTAAGTTTGATTTGTAAAATGTGGAGTTCATGTATGTGCGATGGTTCAAAATCAGTTGTGGAAAATAGTGGGACTTACAATCTTAGGAACTCACGTTTTACTGTGAATATTCGGTCACAACGGCATGTAGGAGATAAATAAAAAAGTGAAAATGCTTTGCTCTTTCCCCCGTTTAAAAGAATGCCGATAAAGATTTATAACTTTAGTGAATTGTTTTGTTGGTTGTGCTTAATGCTTTCATGCGTTTTTCGTAAAAATAGTACGTATATTAGGGAAGATATAAATTTCGTCTTAACACTTCGTAAATGTTTTTTGTTTTATAATATGCAGAGTTTTTAACTAAATATATGAAAGTTAAGTATGAAGAATTCTGACAATATATCAATTCGCATGATGTTGAATATTTAACTGACCAACTTTTCAATATTCAAAGAAATATGAGCGTTTTTGGTAACTAGTTTTTGATAGCGTAAACGCAAAACATAGTATATTTTTTTTTCATAATTCCGAAGCCACATATAAAGGGAAGTTTATGTATAATTTCCAGTTGAAAACTCTGAGACTTGCAAAGGTATGGGAATTGAATTCAGCTGAATTTCAAGTATATTGTATAAAAGAAGCTAAATGTATATTTCTAACCTTTATACAATTCAATATAACTGTTCGAAGAATGACGGAGAAAGATTATTCAAATATTTTACTCATACTTACATCGCGTTAATACGGCTTAAACATTCCAATGATTTCATATTGAACACTTAAATGTCTTAGAGAACCTTTCTAAACTCTTGATATTCGTTAGCTACAATGAAACGAGAGGCCCGAATGCAGAACTATAGGCAGGACCAGGCGAATATACTTTGAATATTGCTAAGAAATTTTATATTGAAATATTTCAAATTAGGATTTCCGACTCTCAATCTAGGATGTTAATTTAATTTGATATTTTTTGTCAAATTGGTGCAATTTCTCTAACTAATCAATCATTTTACAAAATTCTGTTTCGAAATGAATGTGAAACTACAATGCAATTCATGAACATTCATCAATTAAAAATAGGGCAATTATTTTAGCTTTAACGCCCATATGATACATATTCGAAAGACATTTAGATACATATTCGAAAAAAGCATTGTGTAAATAAATTTTCCTGAGAATCATAATGTAATGATTTTCAAAATATATTTTATACATTAAGTTGATATCAAACTAGACATTTAAAAGCAAGCGTATAAGTTATTTCTACAAGTTTCTACAACTATTTTAATAAGATACTATTTTTTAAATAATTTTAAAAAAGAATGTTGGTTATTATAATATTAATATTAGTTATATTAATATCCCTTTTCTGAAGCAACGCGAGAATCAGTTTGGCCGAATATCGTAATTTTGAACCATGGTCAAATGGAGAGGACGACGGCTGCACCAGTACTCTGCTTTCAAGGCTTTCAGACCACACTAACAAAAAGGCATTTGGCCATCGACTGCATTTTTGCCGTGCACCACAGCGGGTCTTTAATGGAATCGGATCTGCAACCCAAAATATTTGGAAATTGAAAACGAGACATTATAACTACGCCCTCGTGCTCTTCACTGCTCAAAAAATTTAGTAAGAGTTTTGAAATTCAAATAATTTCCTATAAGATTTTGAGTAGCAATTTAGATATCTCTTAGAGATAATGCAACAAAATGCAAAATGTTTATGCTTTTATAGCCCAGGGGTTAGGTCGTGAAAAAAGGCCGAATTGGAATTAATTAGGGGAAAGCTGAAAATTGTCTTAATCCCTTCAGTTTAGGTCTAGAATGAACATACTAAGTTTTATCCACCTAAAAATATAGCTGACTTTACCCAATTCGGTTACTATTATCAATCGGTTCATGTTATCAAAATTCTTAAGTCCCAAAGTAATCACATTAAACGGAGACTACTGTATTGTTGAATGCAAAACATTCGTCATAAATACATTGCACTAAATTCAAAATCGCGTCCCGCAAAATTAACCGTCTCTGGAACAAAATTGCGTTAAGTGTACTGCCCTTCCAAGCTTAAAAGGCGAATGCCAATTTTCAGATTTTTCCTACTTAATAATGTTTGTAAGAAGCTCAAAAATAGAACATTTTTTCTTTGGTGGTTTTCTACTATTTCTTAGGAAGACACAGCCTTTTTGCTTAAAAATAATGCCTGGCAGTGAACAGATAATTACTAAGTAGTAAAAATCTGGAAATTAAAAAAAACTGAGAAACGCGTTTTAAGCTTAGGAGGCAGTATAGTTGAAATTAAGAAGGTATGAACTATTTAAATAGACCGCAATACTGATGCAATTAAAGGGGAAAAGATGGACAAAATGTTAAGCGAAAGGAATTTTATTACTGTTTAAATAGTAGGTATGTTATGATCATTTATTTTAAATGCTGGTGACTTTTACTTGAGAACGCAACTTTTAAAAGTTTTCACTGTAAAGAGCGCAGAGTCTTTCAATGCTTCTCGTTAAGTACCTCTTTCTATATTTGCATCAATATACATTGTAAAATCAGTCAGTACCTTGGCCATTTTTAAAAAATTCGTTTAAGGTATGTGACTACCTTCGGAGCACTTTTTTTCAAATTTTTAAATTTTTAATGAAACATTCATGTTTTTAATTAGAATGAGTTATAAAACTAAGAATTCCAATGCAATTTCATTGGAAATTTCATTCACTTTCAAAATATAGGCAATTTTTAACAAAATTTTAGTGAAAATTTGCACTTACGCCAAACCTCCTATAACAAGTTATATTGAATATATTTCATCAATATTTGCACAGTATATAGCTAACATGCTTATCTGTGTTATGAACTAGGATATTTTTAATACCTCGAAAGGTGTTGGAGATATTCCAAACTTTGTGAACAAACTCGAATTTTTTAAAAAAAATCATCGATTTTTCTCACTAAAAAGTCATTAAAATAAATAAATATAAGTAGAGAGCTTAGATCCTAGTTCATAACATAGCTAGAAACAAATAAAACATTTTGGCCAAATTTCATTTTAATATCTTAAAAACATTTTCAAAAATGATGTTTGCCGCGTAGAAAAATATCGAAAATTCCAATTTCTCAGAAAACGCTTTTAAAAATTTTCATAGAGTACAAAAAATTTTGTACACATCTTAGAATCTTAAAACTCGCCATATTTGCAAGTCAAACCCTCTTTTACTTGATTTTAAACGACTTTTGTGTTCTTTCAGCTTTTTAGATTTCTTTTTGAATAATTTTGTGTAGTTGATAGTTAGTGGCGTCTCGATATCTGAATAAGCTTTTTGACAATTTTCAGGTAATTTTTAAGCATCTATGGATAAATTTACATTTAAAAACACTTGAGAACAGGTAATAGTTCAAAATAAATGGGATTAAATTATAACACTGCAATTTGAGCGCCAAAAAATAATTTTTACTGTTGTAACTACTGTTGTGTTGTATTTTTTAATAAAAGCGTCGCCAAAAACCAATAAAACAATAAAAATAAGAAATGGAAGCTTAAATCTATATTTTTAAGACAATATATTGTTTGAGAATTTAAATATAGTTGTTCAAACTTATTGTTTGTATTTTTAAGGCTCTTTCAATTGCCATTTCCGGTATCAGAATTGTCACTTCCGGTTATTATTTATGCTATAACTTCATTCGTAATTATAGTAGAAACAAAATTAAAGCATCTTTATATACCTAAATGTACGGCCTATAAAATAAACAAATAAAACAAATTTCGAAAATTTTCTGCAAAACGAGGAATTTAGGGTAGTGACATACCTTAACTTCTTGTAAATTAAAGTCGATTATCTTCTTCACTGCCGCGTCTTTAACACTCGGCTGGTGTTACAAGATCATCCAATGGTCAAAGATCATCCAATTGTTCATTCAGTCTTTTCTATGTCATTCTCCTTCAATTCTTTGACTTCTTTTCTCTCTCCATGTCTTAAAAGCCATCGCCGTTATTTGCTTTTGCAATTTTGTACGATTTCTTTGGCTCCATTGCCTTTAAGTCAATGCGGTCGGCGCTCTGCAAAGTACCGCCGTATGAATGAAATTTCAGCGTCTAATTAAATGGAACAGTTAAGATAAGGATTATGTGCAAAATCGCGTTCTTCAAGTCGTCGCTCGGTAAGGGCTTACTATATTGTATTCAGACGCAAATTTCATTGTGTAGATAGTTTGGCGAAAACTTGAAACCTCGATTTATCAACACTACAACTCCTAACTCCTGAGGCCTTGTTGACAGAAATAAAGAGCAGATGACCTAATAGGGAGAAGCGTTGTTTTGCCCAAATCTCAGAAATTTTGATATCACTTGAATTGGAGTAAATGTTTTTGGATTTTTATGATGCAAAAGCCAGATTAGACCATGCTGCGACAATTACTTAGTGTAAAGAAAGAACGATTAATTATTATCAAGATAAAGTATACTACTGAGTGAATTAAATGCTGAATTTTATAAATTTGCTTTGACCAGAATATATTTATTGAGACAAATTTATAGTTCAATGTAAAGCTCAACGACTGCAACGGTTGGGGTTAAATCGGTTTGAAGAAAATGTAATAAAAGAGATAGAAAAAGGTGCTTATATTTCATTATTTCTTCTGATATTTAAAGCTATACTTCTTTAGGCGCGTTGAAGATAAAATTTTAGATACGTAAAGTGCGCGGGCACGATTCTTTCATGGAGACGTCGAGGTAAACTCATTACCGTAATACAACATTTGCAAGTATTTTTAGCTAATGACTAAAAGTGCATCTCAAAATTTGAAAGATGAGAGTGAGTTTTTTGCCGGTATACATGTTGTTTCAGTCCATTTTATATGTGATCAGCTATTTTTTTTTCTTCTTTCTCTCCTTTTCATATTGTTCAATTCTGTTTAGTATTATAAAAAATATTATTAATTTTCTCCTCACTTTTTTTCCTTTATTTTTCAAATTGTCATTTATCTTCTGTTTTTTAAAAAAATATTGCAATATTTTAGTGTAAATACATTTCAGAGTTCATTTACTTCTGTGTTTACAGCGTTTGTTTACTAATTTTTTTTCATTCTTCGTGAAATTTATTCTCTTCACCTGTGTATTCTCAGAACTTTAACTAGCCGATCTGTAATTTTTTTCTTCGATCTTTAATAAAGGTGACGTTTTCATACCCATTCAACAGTTCAGTAGCCATAACGGTTACAGGCACGGAGGTATGAGGGGAGTGTTCTACATATAAGACGCTAAGGTAAGTGGCGGTGAAAAGGGGGTTAAATTCTCTTTTGCTGATGACTTTTCAAAAACGCTGTAAAATCTGAGGCGGCCAAAAAAGTTTAATTTCTCTTTTGTCCTTCATTGGTCCAGGAAAAGAGGCCAAAAGTGTGCTTAAAACGGAAAAACTCTGTTTTAATATTTTGGCTCTTCAGCGTATCTTACAACACCAACCTCTCATCCCACGTACCTAACCACCCGAGAGGGTGAAATGCCTTTCGTCCGGTCATTCAATCAACTGAGATGTTGTGCAAAATGCCTGTCCAAATATAAAATAATCTTTTCTGGCAGGTATATGAAGTCGTATCATGAGGATCATTACACATCCAAAGTCTGGAATCGTATTTTGTTATGTTAAACATAACAGAACGTGTAATCGCAGACAGTGACCTCGTTATTACCCGTTAAATCCACAAAGTTCCATTCCTGTGCTCACATTTTAGTTCAAAATTTGCTTATTTTGATTTCTCTACTTGCTTTTCCATTTTTGCTAGACAGACAATAACCCTTTATATTAAAATTATTCAAATTTCGAGTTAACAGGATGAAGTTTATTGCATTCCTCTGATATTGTGAATTTTAATTTTTCTGTTTTTTGAGTTTAGTGCTTCGAAGAGGTTAATGCGATTCATCAATTTGTTTGCATACTATTAATTCATTTTTCCAATAGTGCCGATCAAAATCCCGTAAGTTAGCAACGTGCCAAGACTTCCAATTAGAAGGGATCTGTCAAACACGTAAGTTTTCCACAAACTCAGGTTCTCGTGCTGTTTCCAAATTTCTTCTAAGTCGCATTTTAAATCTTTTTTGGTTTTGGGAATTCGAGAAGAAAAGAACTGCATTGTAACCTTCGCTTTTTCGTTCGCCAGAGAAGCTGAAATCATTATC
>BGPR01014044.1:0-40189 GCA_013235015.1 Araneus ventricosus | reverse complement strand
GGCCCAGAATTCAGTAAACTGTTTTATTTTTCCAAAAAAAATCTCTAGTGATAGTAGAAAAACAAATGCAAATCTCTCTCGAAATATAGGATCCGAGCTGAAGGTAGCTAAACAATATCGGATTGAAAAAGATTATTTTCTGACACAAAACGGGACATATTAAATGCCACTTTTCGGAAAGCCAGTCAATGCCGTATTATTATTTTTCCCGTACGCACACATTCTTCCCCACCCCTTCCATTTCCTTTTTTATCAATACCGTCGGGTAAAAATGGGAACTTCCATTATAAATCTCCAGTGAAGTGTGGCCGTCAATATGCCAAACACGCTGGCGAACCTGGGAGAATGGTTACGGGAAGGGGCATATTGCGTTTTGCTTTGGCGCGACTGCGAAATTGGGGAAGAATTTATTAAACTTTTGGCCCGTCAATGTTCCGGAAAGCCGGGGCTTCTGCTACGAAAATATTTGTGCGGTCGAGGATTCCTGCGCCCCACCCACTTTGCCGAAGAAATTCCGTTGGAAGGCCCCTTATTTGTCTGTAGTTCTTCATTACAAAATGTTAAACTATTGTAGGTTGAAAAAAGATATGCAAGAATATTCACAAAACTGTTTTAAAGTATTCTTTCAGGCTTAACTACACTGGCAATACAAGTGAAGCAGATTGCAATTCACGTTTTCTTTTAAAATCTGAGTTAAAACAAAACGTAAAAATTCCGAAAACCGTTGTAAAATATTATTTCAGGCTTAACTACACTGACAATGCAAGTGACGCAGATTGCAATAAACACTTTCTTTTAAAATTTGAGTTAAAACAAAACGTAAAAATTCAGAAAACCGTTGTAAAGTATTCTTTCAGGCTTAACTACATTGACAATATAAGCGACGCAGGTTGCAATTCAAATTTTCTTTTAAAATTTGAGTTAAAACAGAACGTAAATATTCATAAAACCATTGTAAAGTATTCTTTCAGGCTTAACTACACTGACAATACAAGTGACGCAGATTGCAATTCAAATTTTCTTTTAAAATTTGAGTTAAAACAAAACGTAAAAATTCACAAAACTGTATTAAAGTATTCCTTCAGGCTTAACTATTCTGACTATACAATTGACGAATATTACTATTCAAATTTCGTTTCAAAATTGTAATTAAAACAAATTATTAATCGCTTGTAGTTAAATGCATTTAGCTGATCTCATGTTGAATTTATTAATGATTCCGGGAACTAAAAGGGACACAATAGGTCAGGAAAGAATTGCTTCCATTAATCCACTGTTAGTCGCAATCATTTTCATTCTTAAATGGCTAAATGGCAGAAATGTAATTTCAAGGATACAAATCTATTCCAAGAGATTTCATCCAGTTTTGATAATTTTTCTTTCATAACTATGATAATTAGTACTAATGTGTACGATAATGAGTATCTTGTAATAAAAAATTCAAGCTGCAATGCTTTAGACGTAGAATAAGGTTAGCTTAGTTACATTAAAGCCCCGTTTTGAAGCAACACGAGAGCTATTTTGGATCGCGGTCAGATGACGAGGACCACACCTGAGTTGGCACCCCCTCTCCAAACTTCAGCCCCACACCAGCGCCCCGTCTATCCCTATGAACACTAAATCCTATAAGTGGATCGGCGGGCGTGGGTACCACATCAGTGGGAGAACGTTTGTCTCCCTACATCTGATTTGGCGTGCTAACATGCCTAACCCACGACGGATCTTCAGTTGACTCGGATCTCGAACCTGGAACACTTCGGGTCGAAGGCCGACATCTTACCATTAGGCCCCCACGGTTTTAGACGGAGAATAAAACAACAGAAAACGGATTAATCTAATCTGACATGCGTATCTAATAGATATTGCGACTAATGGAAGGTAAATAATATCTTCCATTAAGCGAGATTTAGCATCTTCTATAATTTTCAACTTGCGCAGCAGAGTGCCACAAATCATATGCAGTTCAGTAGATTTTCTTTTTGCTAATATTGTACGTTTTGGAGTTCTTTCCTTTCTATATAGCTTCCGGAGTAAAGAATCCGGAATGAATCATAATTTTATTTGCCAAAACAAATCTATTTATTAATCGAAACTCGAAACACCTTCGACTCTTAATTGAACTCTTGTTCGACGCAATTAACTACCCAATTTATAAAAATATCAATGTACTTCTTTAAAATAAACAATGGGAGATGTTAAACAATTCATCAATCCTTAAGTTCAAAGAGAGAGAGAGAGAGAAAAAAAATGTGAGACTTTGTTATGATGTTAGTTAAGAATCTTTATAAGGCTTCTTCATTAGTTCAATATCCCTTTTTGAACAAATAATTGCTTATAGTTGCTTAATTGAATCTAAATATGTCGTAAACGTTTTTTCTTGTAATGTGCTGCTAATATTTATCAGATTTATAAACCTATTCTTTTCATAAATTTAAGCTTTACCTTCCTCTAACAAACATGCTCACTATCTTTCGTCAAAATGATTATTAAGACTGATCGAGGCTGTCTTTTGATTGCGGCATCTTGACAACGTCGTTTTATTACAGTAAATTAAGTCAATTCAGTTAATTAATTTGCAGTAACTACTTTTAGCATGAATTCTGGTGGTTGCTATAGTATGAAATATATAGTTAAATTGAATCGACCGCAGAAGAAATAATATATGTGGTGGGTGAACTGCTTAACATGAAAGTAAAAATGTAATTTTCATCGATTTGGAGGTATACTAAAAAAAAGTCAAACATTTGCGCATTCACCCGGAGCGCCGAAAATTCCAAGTTCGTAAGTGGAGACACACAGCTATGCACATAAAAATTTATAACTTACACTACTGACCAAAAGTATTGCAAGATTGGTAAAATGAGAAAAATTTGAAGTTAATTTGAATACAATGGTTCACAATCAGTTGTGGAGAATTCCGGGACACACAATCATTGGCACTCACATTTCGCAGTGACGATTATGCACTGAAGATGATGAGGGTTTTTCCACATCACAATTTTTAAACTTGAATCTTCGAACAGCAATATTGAATTTTATAAAAATTGAATATCCTGAGTATTCTTGTGTACTTCGGTCATTCACATGAGAAGGTGTTTTTTACAGTCCCAGGGTTATTAAAATTAGAGACTGCGTGGACATCATAAATAAGTTAAGAAAAATCTAATTTATAATTAAAATACAAAATTTTGATAGGTTTAGTATGTAATTTAATAAAAAATAAGTGTACTACTTTAGCCACATAAAAACCAAAGCACTTAAAAATTCAAAACTTAGTTTTTGTCTCTTCCATGGAATTCCCCTCTGTAGACACAGCTTTTCCACAGAGAGGATGGCATTGCCATGAAAGAGACAAAATCTCAAAAATCATGATACAGTTAGCTAAATTAAAATAATATCAATTAAAAGTTCTTTGGTAGATATTTTTTATGAAATTTCGTGATTTTCTTTTGTATTTTTTAAAATTAAAATTGAAATTATATCCTCGAAAAGAATTAAGGTAAACAATTCATATAGAATATTTATAATATTAAAGCTTCAATAATGTTTAAAGAACATTTTAATAGCTAAATTTATCTTTAGAAAAAATCGAAATATCAAAAAATAAAAAGACAAAGCAGTTAAATGCTCAAATTCAGAAGAGAAGAGAGTAGAAAAAACTTAATACGAGACTTACGAGATTGTTTATTAATAAATAAATATATGATAGTCCTTAATATAGTATATAATTGATTACTTTCCTTCAAAATGTTGAATTTCATTTATTTGAAATTGTTTGTAAATATTATTTAACTATTGCACAGTCAGTGACATTATTTAAAAAGTGCTACTTATTTTGAAATTTTAAGTTTTCTTGCGCTGGTTTTTAATAACTAATTTTATTGTTTAATTATGAGAAATAAACCTGTACCAAATCTGCCCAAGAATTAGTCCATTATGCTTTCGCTTAAAATGTAAAAGTTCCGTTGACTATCATATCTTCTTCGTAGACAGGTAAAAAATTTTAAATCCCCCCCCCCCAAAAAAAAAAAAAAAACTCAGTGAAAAAATAAAATAGAAGACTTGACTACTAATATAAGATTATTTATTAAGCTAAAATGGAAACACCCATGTAATTTTTAAGATTTTTTATACTTTTGTGAAATAATTTTTTTTAGCTATTTGTACCTTTTTCGTGAGAATGATCCACTTATAAATTAAATGAGTAATTAAAATTGCAATTCGACGATTAATTCTCGAATATGCAAGTTAATAAATTATTGATTTGTGGCAAAACTCTCATAATTTTGTTTCTCTTAGAGAACAACAGAAATTCTGCTAGTTACAATGCCGACAGCTTTCTAAATCTTAATGGTATTGACAGTTGCAATTTATAAAAATTAGCAAAATTAATTTAAATATTAATTGAAATTAAAATTAAATAAAAACTATTTTTTTATTCAAAATTTGTGTTTTTCTATTACTAATGGTATTGAACTTGAATTTTTATATAAGCTGTCTTAGATATCTGGCATCGACGTTATGAAAGAAAATTTACGCTATGTTTCGCGTATGCGCAGTTAGAAATTATTTACTATAAATACTCATATTTTCTTAAATATCAAGGTATTAACTTCCGATTTTAATATAATGCTTTGATATTACATTATCATATATTTTGTAAGTTTCGTATTATTTGGTGGAACACTTTGCATGTTATAAGCAAAAAAACACGAGGAAAAATTTGAGTTTTTTTTAAAGGAACCTTTATATCTTCCCGAATATATTGCTATTTTTACAAAAATGCATGTAGGCAATGTGCATAGGGAACAAAAACCACTGATGAAAGTTTCAAATCAGTATCAGCTTCCTATGAAGCGGGGTAAGAGAAATCCCTTTTCGTCTTCATCACTTTCTGGACGCCCCCTTAAATGCCCTCGTGACGAAATCTTCACTGCAAAATGTGAGTGCCAAAGATTGTATGTCCCACGATTCTCCACAACTGATTGTGAACCACTGTATTCAAATTAACTTCAAATGTCTCTCATTTTACCAATTTTGCAATACTTTTGGCCAGCAGTGTATGTAAGCAAATGCTGCCCACTTTTCATACATACCAGTAGGGTCAATTCCTGAGATACTTCAAGTGTGCCACGCCATTTTCATTACAGAATCCACGAGATATCTTGCATTTGCAGCATGAAGTAATGTTATAACATAACGTAAGAAGACAACGTGCAGGTGGATGTTAGATTACCTGAGCGGTGGCGTTTATAAAGTAACTGTGAAAAGGCGTGTAAAGTCCTGTGAATTGAATCCCCTCCACATCAGTATATGCAATAGTACTTTTGTGGTCGTTCAGGAATAAACCAAGTGGATAGTACATATTTTCCCTCATCCTTTATCAGTTTGTTCTCATCACATAATCATAATATTATACACTTTTATTTAACTTGACTTGTTTCATGTTTGTAACGGTGAAATTTTATAATCTATATTACACTGGTGGCCAAATGTTAAGGACGATTTTTAAGATGCGAATAATTAGAACTTCATACGGATACAATGGTTCGCAATCAGTTTCAGAGACTCATGGGATATAGAGTTGTGTCTTAACTCACATTTTACAGTAAAGATTTGGTCACTAGGGCATTTAGGGGGGACGACCAGAAAGTGAGGAAGACAAAAAGGTGTTTTGCCCACCCGTTTCACAGAAAGTTGACAATGATATAATATTTACATGCATTTTCGTAAACATAGCAAGAATATTTTGGAAGATATAAAGATTTTCTTAAAGAATCCCACATTTTAGGGCATGTTTTCTGCTTATAACATGCAGAATTTTCAACCAAGATTGCGACACTTACAGAATACTTGACAATGTGTGAAAGAAGCATTGTATTAAAATTTGAATTAAATACTTTAAATATTACAAGAAATATGAGTATTTGTAGTAAATAATTTTTTACTGAGAATGTGCGGAACGTAGCGTTATTTTTCATTCATAACTTAAGAGCCAGATATATTGGGCAACTTATATAAAAGTTTCAGTTCAATACCGTTAATATTCAGAAAGCTATCGGCATTGCAGCGAGATGAATTTCGATACACTCTAAGAGAATATGAATGATGAGTTCAAGTTTAATAAATTTCAGGTCCATGAAGAAACTGAAATTTATTAAACTTGAATCTTTGAATAGTTACAATCGAAATGCAATTTAAATTATGTATTTAATTTATTACTGTACGAACATTACTGTTCGAAGATTAAAGTTTAAAAATTATCAATATTCACGAGAACCTTCACTTAAAGTATACCGAAATTCAGCTCGCTGCAATGCCGATATCATTCTGAATTTTTACAATATTGAACTGAAACTTTTATATAAGTTGCCCTATATATATGACTCTGAATGCTGAAAATGTGGAATGGAAAAATGATGGAAAATTTGGTATTTTTAAAAGAAACCTTTATATTTCCCCGAATATATGAGCTATGTTTGCGAAAATGCATGTTAATATTACGTACCTCAAACAAAACCATTGACGAAAATTTAAAATCATTATCAGCTTTCTGTTAAACGGGGTGAGCCAAAATACCTTTTCGTCTTCCACACTTTCTGTCACCCCCTAAATGCTATAGTGACCAAATCTTTACTGTACAATGTGAGTTCCGGCAATTGTATATCCCACGACTCTCTGCAACTGATTGCGAACCATTGTATCCATATTAACCCCTTCTTTGTCGGAATTTTTTTCGAATCTCCGACAAAATGATTATGTTTTCCATTCAAGGAGGGAAATCTCACAGCGAAAATATGAAGAAAGTGGGACTATTTGCGCCATTTCTTAGCAATACGCCGACCAAGAATGGGAAAGTCATAATTATTCGCATCTTAAAAATCGTCCTTGACATTTGACCACCAGTACTAACTCATTTGCTGATGCTAGAGTTTCGAAATGTTAGGCAGTTATATCTTCTTGATGACAATACACTATTTTAATATTTCGAGAACTCAATTATCAGTTGATCGATTAATCTAATTAAATTTTGATTCCGTACCAGTGGTTCCATCTGTTAGTGAATTTGAGAAGAAATTGATTTCAACATTCCATGTTTTTTATTTAATTAATTATAAATTGAAGATTGAAAATTAGACAATAATTAAAATAAAAAAATCTGCTTTTTAGCACATTAATAGAAGTGTATTTTAAAAAAATGTTTTATTAAATTTATTTTAAATGTTTATATTCATCGCTGAGGAATTTTTGATTTTTTTCATTACATAGAGAATTCTACTGTGATTGAGATTTTAATAAAAGGCATTTGAATTTGCTGGTCGTTGATGGCATCAAATGAACCAAACTATCGAGTAACGACTATTTTTTTTCAAACTACTCTTCAAAAGCGTGGATGTCTTTAGAGTTGTTCATGTATAATAGTTAACGTTTCTCTAGTTCAGACGCCTCAGCTTATTAGAATTTTGGACGCAACTCTAATATATCAGTTTCAATACCGATCTCATCATTCCAACGGTTTTTCTTCAGTTTTGGGTCTCTTCCAATGAATTAGTGCATTTTAAACTATTAAAATAAAATTGGGTTTTGTGTTATTTTTGTTTGCCTATTTTGAAAGAGCATTTTTTTTTTGCATTAACAGAGTTATTTCTTCTTATTTTGAGTCCAATAATTGGTTCATTTGTATTTTTGACGTCAAAACGTCATTATTTTCATTTAATAATGACACTCTGTAAAGAAATAATGCACAAAAATGGAATCTGCACATGCGAGTAGCGATATCGTTTCAGTTTCCGACTGTCAAGTGCAAGAAAATCGAAGAGTTTGAACAATCAATGTAGATATTTTAACAGGTCTCTTGCAGCTGAACGAAAATAAGTATTAGATTTTTCAACTTATCATTCTTTTAGATGGCAATGTTTTTAGCGTGGATGCGTCGATCTTTCTTCTTATTTCTGTTACAAAATGCGAGGGAAAACAAAGGCAGACATAAACTGTCCTCAGGATAATGAACTGTCCTTTTCAGGACAAACATCTGAGTTCAGTACGCAGGAAATAATATACCGTCTATTTAACACGTTCACGCCGGCGCTGCAATTTATGTTTCTCTCCCTCGGGCGTCTACTTTAAGTTTAGTTTAGTTTGGTTATATTAACGTCCCGTTTTGAAGCAACGCGAGGGTTATTTTGGGACGGACCTCGTAATTTTGAACCACGGTCAGATGACGAGGACGACGCCTGAGTTGGAACCCCCTCTCCAAACTTCCACGCCACCAACCAACGGGAGAACGTTTGGCCACTACGTATGATTTAGCGTGCAGCAGGCCCCATACACGGCGGATTCTCAGTGGAATCGGGTTTCGAACCTGGAGCCCTCCGACCCCACAGCCGATACCTTGCCATTAGGCCTCCGCGTCTGCTCTAAGAGCGCCCTGCTTTATCGGGCGGCTCCGCACTAAAGTGAAAAATGAAATTTTACCGCGATGATAACCATTACTGCTCTTTATTTTTTAGAATTAAAATTAATTTTTTTTATGAAGAAAGTAAATCCTACTCTTTCAATCAATATACTTTAAATTCCCATTATTTTAATTTTTAACTACATGGAATTTTTTTCTAGTTATTCAACGAACTGAATTGTTGGTGGTAGATGAAACATTCAAGTACGAGCCACTGATGGTACGCGCAAGCGTGAACGTGTTAATGAACTGTCTGTTTAAAGCAGAGGATTATGAACTATACAGAACAAAAGAAACATCCGTTAATTTGTGAAAATATAATAATCAATATTGTTCGAAATAGCGAATGCATCACATTGTGTATTGAATGTATCTTTCGTATTGAGGAGGCATGCGGATATGTTTAGAATACAGCCTAACCTTTTTTTACCATTTATTTGCAATTACTTCTCAGTTACTTACTTCTTACTATATGAGTGCAGTATACAGAAGGAAGGATTCGTACCTAAGTTCGAAGGACTTTCGATTTCTTGAGACGTTTGGTCACGAGGGGTCAATGTTTGGGCAAAAGTCAGGCCCCTCACCCTTCAAAAAAAATCTCTGGTTTGAATCGGTGTCTGGAGGTGAGCCTTGACTAAATCTGCAGACCGGATTCATCTTTTTCATTTCAATTTCAGATTTTCGCTTCTGTTGATTATCGCTGTCGTAATTTTTTCATGGCTTCCGATGTTTTTTTAAAGACTCTTAATGACAACCATTTCCCTTTTGATATTCACGGCATTAAAGATCTTATCCTTGAAAGCAGTCTAGAATATACAATCTAAACAACAAAACCATAGTAATTGATTCTTAGATGGAAACTATGGGCTTTTTTCTCTTATGAATGCCTCAATTGGTTTCATTCCCTTACAAGAAATTCCTGTTTCTGCCTCTTCTGTTTTTGTTTCTGTCAATATAGATGGCGCCAGGGGACTAGTGTTTACTTTAATAACTCCTCCTTCTTAGAGAAAATTAGTGTGGGTTAGTGTTCAGATAAAGGTTTTTTTCTCATCTCTCAATTATGAGCATAGAGTAAGTTTTTTTTTTATTTATGAAGGCTTATTAATAGAGCCAGATGGCTAATATTTTTAATTATCTCATTCGCGTTTTGATGTTTGTGTTTTTTCCTCTTTCTTTGGATTATTTGCTTTTAATGTACATTTCTCCATTGTCCTCTGTTTGGGAATTTCGGGCTATGAGAAGCTATGTTTGGCGTAATGCTATCTTCTTACAGAAAAATTTCCCAAATATTTTTTGAATCCATTTCGAAATGTTCTTAGCCCTTGAAAAAGTGGACTAAAATGGATTAATTGCTTTGTTTTTGGTTGTATTCTCTTAACTCTGAGTTTATTTTTATTTATTTCTTTGTTTATTTTTGGCCATCTTTGTATGATCTTGATTTCCATTGTTCTCTGTTTTTTGTTTTGCTGCTGCAATTGCGCGCTACTTAAACATTATCTTCATTTTATTTATTTTTTTCCTAAATTTTACTCTTTAAAATTTTTTTTCCTAAATTTTACGCTTTAAAATTTTTTTTCCTAAATTTTACTCTTTAAAATTTTTTCCTAAATTTTACTCTTTAAAATTTTTTTTCCTAAATTTTACTCTTTAAAATTTTTTTTCCTAAATTTTACTCTTTAAAATTTTTTTTCCTAAATTTTACTCTTCAAATTTTATTGTGTATAAATAAAAATATTTTTTTTTCTAGTTTTAAGTTTAAATTATGATTCCTTTTTAAATTTTTTTCTATTTTTTCTTGTTGATGGTTTTAAGCTTTACCGCTGTCATTGAAGTTTAAGACGCAGCTGCATTTTGCGCGCTCTAAATACAATGTTCTTTTAATAGTTAAATGTTTCATTTAATAGAAATCTTAGATGGTTTTCTAAGTGTTTTAATGGACTTGTTTTGCTTCTATTCGAACTGTTCTAGAAGCTGATACCACCAATAGATGAACTCGAATGCTAATTATTTAAATGGCACTCATCTGAAATATTTCAATGAATTTAAAACCTTATTTTAAAAGTTGCAGGGATTAACTTCTAATACACTTACCTACTTATTTCACTGCACGAGTGCGGGATGCAGAAGGAGGGGTTTGCGACAGCTTCTGTCATTTCGTGTTAAAATACTCTATTTGCTCCTCGTTTCTTTTTGCCTCTTCAGGAGACAGCAGCGTTCGGAAGCAAACTGTCAGCCCGACAAGTGGTTGGGTGAAGAGAAGGTAATTTAATTAAGAAAATCCTCTCCCAAAACATCTTTCTTCACTTTGGAAAACAGCAACAAATACCATGAGCCATGCATACACCTACGACTCAATTACGTCGGGCGCCAGCAACACAAATTATTAAAAGGCCTCCATACTAATTACCGAGTTGCATCGATGGTATGCGATGGTGAGAGATATGATTCAAGGAACGAAACAGCACTGGCAGAAGAAAGAAAGAAAGAAAAAATTGAAACCAAATCAGCAAAAATATCAACTTCACTACTCGCGATGTGTTGTAGCCATATTTTCTTTCGTCAAAATTAAAATTACGTCGCCAACGTCGATGTATAAATCACAGAGCAAACACTGCTTAGAATTGATCAAAAGGGACGGAAGGGTTTTCCTTCGAAGAAGGGGGGGGGAGGAAGAGAAGGGCCTGGTGGGGGTAAGAAGGGGGGCTGAGTAAAAGGAGGGGATGGCAGGGAGGTTAAAATCTTTCTAATCTGCTCTGTTGGCTAGGCCCGCCTTTTCCACGTTGTTTAATTACCGCGTGCTAGTTTGGAAAGATTCAGGGAGCACGCAGTTAATAACCTAATTAAGAACAGTGTTTTCGCCCTGTTAATTATATTGCCTAACTGTGCAGAGAGGAGCACAAAACAAGTTCGCCGCAGCCTTAATCCTTCAGATGGAAGCCTGGCATCTACATTTCGCACGACGGCGAAGAGACTCAGTTTTCATAGCTTATTTATTCCTCTTGTAAAAGAGATCGAGAGAGCTTTAATTAAAGGAAATGTTATCAATTTAAATGGAGTTAAATTGAATTATATTCTTAATGTTTTGAGTGCCTTATTGGTGAGAGCAGATGTTAATCCAAGCGGGCATCCGGAGAGGAAGCTCGCGTTTTCCGAGCTGTTTTTATTCTTTTTTGCCATTTTTGTTTTATTATTATTATCGTCTGCGCTATTAGATGGATGTTCGGGAAAAGGAAACTTCTCGAAAATGGCGAATGGATTAATGTTTGTTTTAGTTGCTGTTCTGCTGCTGCTGCTACCTGTGGAGCTTAATTCTCGGGGGAGCTACTAACGCCTAATTACCGAGGGATTTGGACGTCGCCAAATTGTGAGTTTCGCAGTTTCACACTGCAGAAAAGGATGGTAAGGCTGATACTCAGCAGAACAAGGTTCGTTCCAATTAGGAGTGTTCAAAGTTAAAAGAGGATTAGAAGGCGGGGAGATTTTTCATATTTAATAAACTTAAACGTATTCCGGATAAGTTACTCGTTTCAAAGCCATCGAAGTTCGACAAAGTTGCCGTAGACTGGAAGGGCGGAAATTCCGTTATTTTATTTACCATTTCAGTATCAGTTCCGAAGCGCGATGAGCGGTTTTAAAAAGTGTCTTGTAAACATAAACAAATGGCAATAAAAACCTGCCACCGAACAATCTTTACTTATTAATTGCAGTTTCTCATTTCGTACAAGTATTGAAGTATTTCGTTGGTGAACAAACCAAGTTAAAAAATAAACAATTCATAATTTCATACTTCGTTCCTTTATTTTGTGTATTTAATTCAGAAAAAGTTGCTGTGAATTTCACAAACAACAAAAGAATTTGAAATGAATGAAAGCTTCTTAACACAATCTAAATATTATTTAATAATAGGATCGGAATTTTTAAAATTATAAAGCTACTTCGTTTATCAGCATGATAAAACAACATTATATAAAACTTACAAAAGGATATTAATTAGGAATCTTGCTAAAATAGTATTTTAAAATTAAACGATGTTTGATTTTAATTCGACTAAGTTTAAGTGTACGTCCCTTGTAAATTAAATGAAAGCACAAAATTAACTTACACAGAAAATAACACAACAAAAATTTCGAGACCTCGGGGGGTCCCAAAGTTGTGGGGTCCCTAGGCAGTTGCTTACTTGATAATTCGGTTCTGCCTTGCCGAAATACGTTTCCACCAATGTGTCTTCTGTAAAAACATATCTTATAATATAGAGCCTCACTATACTTGTTCAAGGGAGGTGAAAATCTTCATATTTCTATAACAGATGGGGTATGATATGCAGAAGCAAAAGTTTTAATAACAACTACACTTCCCACTTAAGATTCAATCCCCAGCACAACAGCCCACTAACTAACCTCGGCCCCCTCATCACAACTGTATTCAGCAACCACAATAACCAATAATGATTTAAACGAGGAAGAAACATGAATTTACATCCTTTTCTCCCTCGCGTCAAGGTTTTCGGTTCTTGTCCGAGCAGGTTTTGGGGAATATCTTTTTGTGCCTCGTCGTTAGGCTGTATTTTTCTGCTGGATTGTTGATTTAATTTCATTTTCGACGTTTCTTCCTGCAACCATTGTCAGAATTAACACTATTGTCGCGGATGAATTTCGGGTAATGCGCAAGCAGATGTTTCAAAATATACTTTTTAAGCAGGTGAGGTTTACGTCGGTGAAGTTTGTACCTTGCAGATGTTTTGGAATGTGTGGTTTGTTGCAGAGATTGCATTTTCTATTTTTTAAAAAAAATGTCAGAAAATATTTTTCTTTTCTCAACACATTTAAAAAACAAAATTTCTGAGCATGAGTAAAAAAGACCCACAATTTTGTATATACTGGATGGTTAGAAAATATTTTTAACCAGACCTCTGTGCAGAAGGGGAAAAAACTAATGAACATAATAATGCCAATTCTAGGTGATATTGCATTTCAGAACATTATATCTTTTTGTGCTATTCGAAGGGTAACGAATACCGAAAAAAGATTTCAAAATTAAACAATGTCGGTAGATACTTAAACATCCTCAGTATAAACATAATTCAGTAGGTGCCGTATAATAGTTCACTAATATCTGCAATACGTGGTAATTATGAACCGCATAAGAGTGCCAAGAACATTTCAGGGTAGGCACTGAAAGACTGAATGCTATACATTTTTTTTTTATTTTATAGCATTCAGTATTTCAGTGCCCACTTATAATTCAATTGTTGCCGTATAATAATTAGCTAATAACTATTACACTAATAACTATAATAACGTAATAATTACGAATCGTATAAGAGTGCAAAAAATACCACACAGCACTGAAAGACTGAATGCTATAAAACAATATTTTTATTTTATTCAACTATATTATTATATAGTTCATTAAACGTATATTATTTTTTATAGAATTCAGTCTTTCAATGCCCACCCTTAATATAAACACAATTCAATTGTTACCGTATAATAATTAGCTAATAATTATAACACCAATAAGTATAATAACGTAATAATTACGAATCGTATAAGAGTGCAATAAATACTACAGAGCACTGAAAGAGTGAACGATATAAAGAAAAATAACTTTTACAAACACATTTTTTAAAGTTTTTTTTATTTTATTCGAAATATAATTGATAGACTTTTTTCAATATTATTAAGAAAACCAATTCTAGGAGATTATCAGCCATTAAAATGTTGCAGGTATTTTCTCCGAGTTTGAATTGATCTTTCACTGGAATGGAAACACTCGATGAGTTATACTCGTTGCTGGACATCATAGGAAGCCATTTTAATCCCCAAAGGATGCTCAACAACATACAAAAAAAATTAATGACAAATAAAAAAAGATTGAAAATGGACAAGTTCTTTTATTATGATTATTATTTTTAGTGCTCTGAACACTTCTGAATTTTTCATCCAGATGTCTTCATCTGGATTTTTTAATTCTAACCATTCTTTATATTTTAATAACTAACGAAATATAGAATCCATAATTCTTATCCCCCTTAATAGAGAGGAGAAACTTGTATAATTAAAAAATAAATTGTAATATTTATCGGCTTGCTTCCAAAATGTACAGAAATTCTACATTTTGAATTTCTGAACTTATTTCGAAACGTTTCCTTTTTCTATGCAGATCTTCTTTGATGCAACCATATAATTGACATTTGAGATAAAATACAAAAAAGACAAAGTCATCAGGCGAATACACGAAGAGTAACATAAAAAGGTCTTATTTTAATAAATATCGAGTCACACACACTGCATAGTTGGTTAAAAAATTTTGACATAAAATATATATAGTCCGGCGTTATTTATTAAAGTAATTACTATTGAGATATAGAGAAATTTTAAATAAATTTTTAAAATGCTCATGATTTCTTTTAAAATGTATAAAATATGTATATATTATGCTGAAGAAATAATTGCTTCCAATTTTACTAAATGCTTTATATAATGAATGAAATAATCAGATTTAATTAAAATGAAAATATTTACATATTTTTAAATTTCTATAAATATATCTTCCTATAAAAGAAGTCGAAACATAAACAGTGCGCATTATTTATGGCCTATATTTTCTCTTCTCTCGGAAAGAGTCAAATAAATACATTAAATTAATTAAACGATTGATTTTACTTTCCAAACGGAGTGAAGCATGAAAGTTTACAGTGAAATACTCCTACGTATCATTATTTCGGTCTTTTCTTGGAAAGAGAATTAATCAAACAAAATCTCAGTAATTAGACATAACCATCATGTCCTAATCAAGACTGATCAACTCCTTTTCCCTAGCGACAAAGTAATTAAATAATTATTTTCGCAAAAGTAATGGTCATCTTTTTTTTTTCCTATAATTTTTCAGTCTTTGATTTTATATTATCGTTCATCAATTAGGAATACCTGTATTAATGGTAAATTGATAGATAAACAAGCATTAGGACACAGTTAGACAATAGGGAACCACCTATAAAATACATATTTCTGATTTAGCTATCTTCGCAAAACATTACAGAAAAAGATTTCCATGACACATTTTTCTAAAATTAAATTATTGAATTTTAAATAAACTGTCGGGCAACAGATTGCAGCTGGATCAGATTTTCATTGACAACTCTATTCATTTAAGTACAGTTTTTAGTAGTGAGCCTGAAGCTTATAAAATAGTGGTCGATTTCGTCAATTTCATGTCCAATAAAAGTACCTAATACATGCCGATTACTTCATTTCAATTTTTCTTTTTTTTGCGCTTAATTTACATTCAGTGTCTTGTAGAGTTCTATTGATTGATTAACTATCCAGTGAAATCATGGTTTTCATTTATGCCCAACTCTCAAGAGAGTTGTTGGTCAGGGGAATTTAAGCTCCTTTCTGAATCATCAGTTAATCATTCAAATAGCTTCGATCTAAGCAGTTTATTTCTTGCTGATTGCTTTTCTTAAGTATTCAGGGAAGATCTCAACTTCAAGAAATCTCAGTTCTATTTTATTCCAGAAATGATATGAAAGCGTGGGAAAGGAATACAAGTCCAATTTATGAAAACGTATTTATTAAAAACATTATGATAATACGATGCACAACTTAGGCATATACTCAGACTGGTAATACGATCCACACAGATAACTCATTGCAGCATACTACAACAGAACTGAACCACAGGTGAACAGGGGTGGCGCCAGAGGGGGGACCGGGGGGCCAGGCTCCCCTCCGTCGGGGAAACATTTTGTATCCAGTCGAGGAAAATATTTTTACGGGGTATTCAACTGCAGTTGATAAGTAATAATCTGGAGAAAATTTGAGACTAATTTCATTACACTCGCCCCACCCCCTGTCGGGCAAATCGGACCCCTCGTCGGGCAAACTCTAGCGCCATTCCTGCAGGTGAAGTGCAAGTGAACTAATATTTTTCAGAGGAAGAGGGTTAAATACAAGCGATAGGAACGAAAGCTCCAATCAGCAATGCTGAATTTACGCAAACTTCTATCGTTTAAAGTATCTTGCGTCCAACAAGATACTTTAAATGGATAGAGAATGTTTACGAAACTATTTCATATTATTCTTTGTTATCAAGTATCGACGATGCTTGGCATGTACGTAAATAAGAAAAAGTGAAGATCTTATATTAAAATATCTCTGAGTAAAACAAAGCAGAAAAAATATTTAGAAATGTTTACCCTGTACCCGCATCCTCTGACGATATGCTTTGTATAACATCAACTTTTGATGTTTAATGAGGAGCATTTGTCTAGTCGCCTTGTCATGTTGCTTGTAAGTCGACTCAGTGGCAGGGGTCTCCCTCCCCCCTCTACTTTGTGCAGAAAAAATTTAATTTTTATTTCATTTTAGCTGCCTAAAACTAGGAACCATAAAAAAGCAATAATGTCCGGGAAAGTTATATCATTTTGTAACTGATTTTTTAAAAATTCTGTTGTCTACCCCTATACTCCTGGGTACTTTAGATGTCTATAAATTTTTTGCCCCCTTCCTACTTTTTTCATCCAATAGTCGCCATTGAGTAGACTCAGCAAACTGCACGAGATAGTGATATTGTGACAAACTATGACACCTCAATAGTTTGTTTGTTTTTTATTCTTGGTTCGAATGGTTAAAGTGCAAAAAGACTTTAAACAATAAGTATGAATAAATTTAAACATTGGTGCGCAAAGTGCTTTTGAAGAAATCTTCGAATTTTCTTGAATGATTGTAAATTTCATAGTTCCGAAGTCTAAAGAAAACAAGTTTTTCTCGTGTTTGCATGCCCACAGTGAATTGTAATTATTCTTGTGTCAATCAAATTTATGCCAATCAGAATGCTATAAAATATGTTTGATATAGCATTGTTAATTTTGTTTTCAAAATAATGAGTCGATAGACATAAAGGAGACGTATATAAGCAAAGTAAATTTAAAATATTTCGAGAAATGCAATTGGCAGGATCTCAAATTTCTTAAATGCCAAATTATTTGTACGGGAAAGTTATATCATTTTGTAACTGATTTTTTAAAAATTCTGTTGTCTACCCCTATACTCCTGGGTACTTTAGATGTCTATAAATTTTTTGCCCCCTCCTTACTTTTTTCATCCAATCGTCACCATTGAGTAGACTCATCAAACTGCACGAGATAGTGATATTATGACAAACTATGACACCTCAGTAGTTTGTTTGTTTTTTAATCTTGGTTCGAATGGTTAAAGCGCAAAAAGACTTTAACAATAAGTATGCAAAATAAATTTAAACATTAGTGCGCAAAGTGCTTTTGAAGAAATCTTCGAATTTTCTGAGAAATTCTCTTTCAAATAATTATAATTACACATCTCAAAAGAGGTAACTTGAATTATTGTAAATTTCCTAGTTCCGAAGTCAAAAGTAAAACAAGTATTTCTCGTGCTTGCATGCCCTCAGTAAATAGTAATTATCCTTGTGTCAATGAAATTTATGCCAACCAGAATGCTATAAAATATGTTTGATATAGCATTGTAAATTTTGTTTTCAAAATAATAAGTCGATAGACATAAAGGAGACGTATATAAGCAAAGTAAATTTAAAATATTTCGACAAATGCAAGTGGCAAGATTTCAAATTTCTTAAAAGCCAAGTTACCCATTACTCTTGGTTACTCAAGGGGTAGGTGTCTCCAAACCGCTTTAGAATTATAACTTCAAGTGTAATAAAGTAGTAACTTCAATGACTAAATTACTCCAGTTTTCATTTTAAGCACGGAATTGTTAACTATTTACACTAAAGTTGGAATTCCGAGACAATTTTCGCAAATAAATTATAAAAGTTAAAGAGAAATGGAATGAAAAAAAGAAAGGTAATATTACTTCCACCTTCAAAGCGAGAAACACAATGTCTGAAAAGTTCTTTCAAAAATGTTAAGATCCCAGTGACGTAAAAATTTATTCGCGGTAAAAACATCCTCATTTCTTCCCTCCCCCTTGGCATCTTCAATACGCTACACCTAAATGATTCTTTTTATTTGCTCGCTATTTATTTTTACTTATTCTGAAACTTTATTTATATGTTATTTTTTTGCCGGAGAGAAACTGTGCTTCAAAGCACTAATCAGAAAGCATTCCCCATAGACGCGACAAAAATTGCAAGTTTCAATTCTTTAAAAGCGCTATATCACTTGCGAAATGAGTCACTAATTAGTGGAGGAAAGCTTGCCGCCTTCGGACTATGCAATTAGTGGTGGGAATCCTGGTGCTTTTTTACCCCAGGAAAACCAAGGGTCGCGCAAAGCCCTATTATTTAAATTCTCTCTCCCCGTTGAAGAAAAGCGAAAAGCCCTATTCATAATTAGCAAAACAAGACGCTTTTCTGGAAAATGCAAAAAGAGAGAATGTGTAATGCGCTAGCGCAGAGTACCTGTTGTCGCGTGTGTTTGTGCGAAAACTTTGCCTTGTGTGTGTGTTGATTTTGCAACCATATTACTTTCCGGGCAAAGATTTAAATTAGTGTTTTAGTTGTGTTGGAAGAGGAGTAGGTTGTATCCTATGGGGAAAGTGCTGCGCAAGATGGAGGCTTGAAAAAATCACATTACGGTAAAAATTATTTAGTTGCCTTCAAAGCTGAGAGATGTGGAACAGTAATTTGTTTCTTTGAACGGCGTTCTCTTTCTCTTTTTTCAACCCTTTTTTTCACCTCAAAATTTCATATTCGTAATAGCCGACATTTATTTTTACATTCGTGAAACCTTTCGTTCTTCCCTTCCAAGGTTTTAGAGCGATGTAATTTGTGGAAAATACACTTTTAGAGCTTTTAACAGTAAAATAGTTCGTTAGATGTCAAATTTTAAAAAGCATATGGCGGTAATGAGATTTTGTACTCCTGTTTGTAACGCGAGAACTACCACCGACGTGTAGTCTGTGCTCGTCGGTTGTCATAGAAATGGGTTTAGTTTATTTTCTGAAGGTTATATGCGCAGGGTATCCTTAGCCTGTATATTGATTTCGCAGGCGTATTATTATTTGGCAGAGGTATAAATTAGCACTTTAGTCCTGCAAGAAGACGATGTGCTGTCCTTATGGGAAAAGCAGTGCAACAGTGTAGGTTGAAAAAAATTGCATAATAAGGAAAATATTTAGTTGTCTTCAAAGTTACGGAATATGGAACACTAATTTGTTTCGTGGAAAGGTGCTCTCCCAGTCTATTCCTTAATCTTTTTCTTTTTTTCCGCTTCAAATTTGCATATTTTTAATAGTTGAGACTTATTTTTACGTTCATGAAACCAATAATTTACATAACAGGAATTTTCAGTAATGAAATTTGAAGTAAAAAGGATCTTATAGATCTTTTACCATCAAAATTATTGGTTGTCAAGTTTAAAAGGATGTGTTGTGAGACAGAGAAAATGTACGTCAGATTTGTTGAAAGCATTTGGAAAAAGTTTATCTATGTTTATTCTAATGCTTGATGTTTCAAAGCACCAATTTTTTAGTATAACACATTAAAATTATATCTGGAATGAAAATAACTTAACAAAGGTGTTATATAATCGTTTTTTTGAAAACAGTACTTCTGAGAAAAAAAAAGTAAAACATACATGAAAAGTGAAATTTACAACATTTCTTACCATGTAAATTACCGTTTGTTACTTCTGGACAGTTTAGCAAGTGAAACCTAAATTAATTCACCAATCTAAGCAAATAAAATGTTTTAATATCTGTTATGCTTAATGCCGAAAAGACTCCAATGCCTCTTTATTAAGATCAAAATATCAAACTTGCTGGAAATTGTAATAGCTAGCTAGCATTTTGTTTCAGTAAGATATTTTAATTTGCAGTGAAGCAAACATTAATTGTTCGATAAATTGTTTACTAAATTCCTTTTCTGCTAAAAAGTGTTAATACTGTAACTTACTGAGACTATTAAAATCTAAGAAACGCAAATAGTAGTATTATGAAACGCTATACATTAATATTGTTTGAAAAATAAAGTTGCCAATGAATTGCAATTGGAGTATTGAGAAACATTTCTACACTCTTTTACACAAAACAATACCGCAAATTTTAAATATAGGGGAAAGTGGGGTAAAACCAGGTAGCTAAGGTTCGAATGACTTCTGGAGCTAAAATATTCGACAGAGAGCTTGCCAAATTTTATTAAAATATTAATTGTTTATCGGAGTACAATATATCTTTCCAGAAAAGTCACAGTTTCATTACTTTTTTACCAATGATTTTTATATATAAAAAAAGCCAAACTACCCGGTTTTACCCTACTAGTGGGGTAAACCGGGTACACATGTTAAGGTTATGGGAAATTAGGAAAACTCGATTTTCAGTGGAAAAGTTGCAGTCGTTTTATTTTATATGACAATTTAAGAATATTTGTTACAAAATTTACATGTAAAGCAGTTGTCTTCTTCCACCACTGCAGCTTTCGTGGGCATAGCTAAGACAATTTTTATATTAGATTAACCATTCTTCTTTATTGAAATTAGAAAAATCATCATTAAAATATAAACAAGCAACGTCTGATGTGTTTTTATCGTCTTAATCGGAGGAATCATCAATACTGACTGTCCCGGTCTTACGGCACTTGGAGTACCCGGTTTTAGCCCGAGTGCAGAGGTTATGAAAAACGAAATAGAACAGCGCAATTATTGGATTAAATCATTATTGTTTGATAGGGAATAAATCCTTAGTAAACGTATAATAATCTGGGCAAAAATGGTTTTTAAAAGTGTAATGATTTTTAAGTAAGGATAGTTTAAAATCAGACGAACATTAGAGAGCTGACGTCTTAAAACAAATAAACCTTCATAGAAGCAGTGAATTTAACAGCTGCAACACGCCACTAGGACTTTTCCTTTTTCTTGATTAGTAGAGTGTGATTCAGTATCTGTCAGCTAGGAAGACTAACTAATATTGTCAGAATCAAGGGTACCCAGTTTTACCCCACTTTCCTCTACCCTAAGTGAATAAGTCAGATTTTGAAAGAAATTTAATATTTGAACTGACTCTTTGACTTCAACTGCACAAAAGTACAAATCTCAGTTGAATTATTGAGAGTTGAAAGGATTTTCCGCTTTGGCGCTTAAAATGAATTAGTATTTTTGAAAGCAAAGCGGTTGAGAGTTAAAAAGAATTTAACTCTCATCGTTTAAAAACGAATTAACTTTTCTAAGAGTTTTCATTTTGTGATAGAATATAAATAAAAATAAATTATATAAAATGTGACAAAAATATTAATCAAATACGATAACACGATTTATCCAGTACCGATTATTTCCTATGGAGACACATCAAAACCATAGGGTGACAAACACCTGTTAAACTCGGAAATAGAACTAGTCACGAGAACATCCATTTTGCAACTGCTGATGTTTGCAAAAGGTTAGGTGTACTCGAAAATATTTGATTTGTCAAAGCGTCTTCGTCGACACCTGTTGTGTAAACACATATGTGCAACTATTGCCACACTCTTAGGTTTCGTGGAATAATTCCCCCCATCACTTAACTTCATCTTTTCTTTATCTTAGTTATCTTGTAATTAGGGCTTCTTAAATTATAGGTCTCGACCAAGGTCGAGTAGCGTCGCTAAGAAACCTTTGGGAACCCAAAACCATTAATACAGTAAAGCACCGTTTATACGTCTTTCAAGGGACTGAAGTAAAACGACGTATAAATGAAAAGACGTATTAACGATATTTTAATAAACAACTTTGATTGCTACAAATTTAATGCTACTAATGTAAATTCATTTAATTATTTCATTCATTATTTTTAAAGTTTTTTCAAGATAGTACTAGTATAATACTGCTTAGTATGGAAATCAATAATTAAATTTTTAAAATTTAGACATTTATCATGAAAGTGAGAAAAATCATACCTTTTTGGCATATATTGATTACAAATTATACATATCTTAGACGATTTATGTAGATGCAGGTAGGCGTTTAATTAGAAAAAATCTTTAACCGTTGTCTGACGTGCTGATTGTGAATATTAAGTACAGTATTATGAATCGAATTAAGTTGATTGAATGTTTTTTCACTATTATTTTAACAAAATAAATAAGTCCGAAGTTTTTCAATGCAGTCAATTTCGTTTTTGAAGGAAGGCGGACCAACTTCATCATCGTTTAAACTAGCACCAGACAATATGTGAATAATTCTATTAATTCATCGATTGTGAATAATTTCGAAGTCATGATATCTTGATCTTAGTTCATGTACAAAAAAGAAGGAAATTTTCACATTTTAAAACGGAGAAAAGGACGTATAACCGAAGCTTTGCGTCGTACAAACGAATTAATTTATCTTTACAAGGAATGCGAATAAATCGGGACTGTGATGAAACGACGCATAAATGAGAAATGTATAAACGACGCTTTATTAAATATAGTAACGTTTTAGTTATCGGACCAACAGCAATTTTGAATTAATTAAAAATCATGAATCTAAATATGTACTCAGTAGTTTCAATTTTCAGAAGTAAGATTTTTGCTTCGCTATTCGCAAGGGATCATAGTCAAGCATACAGGTACCCATACAGTGAGTCGATGAAACTGGTGTGGTTGTAAATGCTTTTGTTGATCCCTCGCTACATTTTATTCCTCGATAGATGGAATATTCCTGAATGGAATCCTCTCGCCTGTAAAAAATAAAGAGGACGAGCTGAAAGGACAGCCAAGTGAGGTTAATATTATTAAAGTCATTCAGATACATTTGCTAAATACTATTGAAGTAGGCTTGAAATACATTGAACAGAAAAAGAAAACGCAAGCACACAAATGATATTTTTCATTAGATGGCGTGATATAGCAGACAGAAAACTTCAACTGCAGAGAAGCCACTTACCAACTTACTCTGTCTCAAACTTTTTAAAATAATCCTAACTGTTTTATTTCGATAAATTGTTTCAATAGTGCTTTACATTTTTAATAAGCCAGTGGGAAGGTATAAAAATGTAGATTTGTAATTTTAAAGAACTTTTCCAACTGGAAGCATATGCCTATCTCTAACAGTTTAGAGGTTGGCTAATGGGCCATAATTAGAAAAGATACCCTGCCCAAATACGTAATGAACCTTCATACATAATTTAATTTGCTGTTTTTTATGCAAATTTTACAGGATTTACAGTTTTTGTGTCTTATCTTTGTTAATTTCATGAACTAAAGTTAAGTTTGTCTTTGTTTCACATCTTTTTTGCTTAATTTCCAATCATCCGAATTTAGGCATATCCGAATCTTCCCGATCCCCGTTTAATTCGGAGCAGGAGTTCTACTACACTTATTTTAATTCTAAGGGGAAACCACCATCCTTTCAGAGATGGGTGTTTCCTTTCGAAACCACCCTTTAAAGAGCTTTTTTCTTAGCCAAGCAGTAGTCTTTTGATGATATATTAGAAAAAATGCGTTTTTAGTATCTAATAAAGGCAACAGATGGCAGCACAAGTTGTAATTTTTCCTTATGGATTTATGCACCCATTAATGCCATTTTAACAAGAAAATCGAAATTTGTGGTACTGAAGGGGTTAATGCCGGGGAAAAAGTTTAAGGGTAAAAATGGAATCGTGATTATTTTTTTCCTCTCGAAAAGGTGTCACAAGTGGAAAAAATTAATAAGGTCCTACTGTCGTTGATTAGATGGTGTTTAAGTCCATATATTTCTATGTAAATATATTTGGATTCGATATCCTCTTACCCATAAAAACTTACCTATATTTTCGAATATCCAGGATATTACAGACTAACTAGATTTAAGATAACTTAGGGCAGGGTTATCAAATACTCAAAGTAGGCCCGCAACTTCGGGGGTCCCCGGTGCATCGAGATTTCTTTTTTTTTTTTTGCAATATTTTCAGGATTATCTAATTTTGAGCTTTCATTTGATTTACAAGGGTCATTTATTCAAACATGTTCAAATTAAAATTAGGCATCGTTTGAATTTCAGAAAATTCTTCTTATTATTATTATTTTCATGTTTTCAAATTCGTTTCCAGATCACCGTGGTCCAATTTTTTTGTAGTTGGGTGGCTAACTTACAAGTCAACAGCTCTGGCACGCTTTGTAGTCCAGGCAGCGAAGGAAAAATAGAAAAAAATGGTGTAGTTTTGAAATTTGGCACACTTGTAGGGATTAGTGCCCTAAACAACATACTAAAATTCCCCGACCGTGGGGGTTACACGGGGGGTACAAGGGGTTTAAAGGGGGGGCTTTTTCAGTTGTTCTTAAATATCTCGAAAACTATGGGTTCTAGAGAAAACTTCTCAATTACAAAAATAAACTACATTAAATACCCTACAAAAACAGTCCTACATCTTTATTTTAGCATCAATAGTTTAGAAGATATGGGGAATTTTTTGAAAAAGTGAGTATTTCCTAAATTCCTTATTGTAATGGTAAAATCAA
Source organism: Araneus ventricosus (assembly GCA_013235015.1). Taxonomy (NCBI): domain Eukaryota; kingdom Metazoa; phylum Arthropoda; class Arachnida; order Araneae; family Araneidae; genus Araneus; species Araneus ventricosus. The sequence goes on along the minus strand of BGPR01014044.1, from coordinate 15,345 downwards.
TAAAAACAAATGCCGAAGTAACAACCTTCAGAAGCACCTCATGCCTATATAATAATTTTATAAAGGTAGTATTGTATGTGTATAGTGGTAGTATTGTATTGTTGAGAATAGTGGTGGTGTCGGGGCGGGGGGGGGGCACAAATATATTTGATGAACAGTCGTGATCCCTTCCTCCCCTCAATCCGTTTCTCTCCACAAGATCAATTCTAGTCGAGTCAACGAAGGAAAAATAGAAAAAATAAATGGTGTAGTTTTGAAATTTGGCACAGTTGTAGGGAATAGTGCCCTAAACAATATACTAAAAGTCCCCGACCATGGGGGTTATGCGAGGGGTACAGGGGGGTTTAAAGGAGGCGTTTTCAGTTTTTCTTAAATATCTCGAAAACTATGGGTTCTAGAGAAAATTACTCCATTACAAAATTAAACTACATTAAATTTCCTACAAAAATAATCCTTCATTTTTTCTTAGGATGAATGACTTAGAATATAGAGAGAGAATTACAATAAGTGGTTGAAAAAGCTAGCTTTATTTTTAAGAAAGAAAGTTTTTATTTCAAATTGGCGGTTATCTATTATAACATTAGATCGATAACATAATATATATAAATGAATATATATATATATATATATATATATATATAAACACTTGTGAGACTTGTTCGTAATTAAATTTCATTCAATTCTTCTACTTCTCGATCAAGTTCGAACTCCTCTTCTTCTAGAGGTGCACCATTAGTACAGATACCATGACAGGTGCCACAAACAAAAGAGCATTGCATACCAGCTTTCCGGCACTTCCACCACACCCATTTGTACAGCGACAAAATATGGAGTTAAGAATTATAAATTCTCCGGCATTTTATACTAATGACTTTTCCGACAGCAATAGCATGTGTATACCGGGCCTTAGTGTTTATATGTTGACTAGGTGTTGAAAAACAGATGCTGTGAATGTGGAAAGTTGCGAGCTTCTATGTTAAACTCATCATATTTATGTATATTTAGATTATACTGTCTTAATATACTCATTTGGAGCGTTTACAGAACCAAACGACTAATTAGAAATGATCTTGTGGAGGGGAACGGATGTGAGGGGAGGAAGTGATGACGGCTGTTCATCAAATATATTTGTCTCCCCCAGCACCGACACCACCACTACTCTCAACACATACAATACTACCTTTATAAAATGTTTATATAGGCATGAAGTGCTTCTGAAGGTTGTTACTTCGGCATTTTTTATTGATTTTACCATTACAATAAGGAATTTCAGAAATAGTCACTTTTCAACTCCCCATATATTTTAAACTATTGATGCTAAAATAAAGATATAGGGCTTTTTTTGTAGGAAATTTAATGTAGTTTATTTTTGTAATTGAGTATTTTTTTCTAGAGCCCATAGTTATCGAGATATTTAAGAAAAACTGAAAACGCCCCCTTTAAATCCCCGCGTAACCCCCACGGTTGAGGACTTTTAGTATGTTGTTTAGGGCACTATTCCCTACAACTGTGCCAAATTTCAAAACTACACCATTTATTTTTTCTATTTTTCCTTCGTTGACTCGACTAGAATTGATCTTGTGGAGAGAAACGGATTGAGGGGAGGAAGGGATCACGACTGTTCATCAAACATATTTGTGCACCCCCCCCCTCCCCGACACCACTACTATTCTCAACAATACAATACTACCACTATACACATACAATACTACCTTTATAAAATTATTATATAGGCATGAGGTGCTTCTGAAGGTTGTTACTTCGGCATTTTTTTTATTGATTTTACCATTACAATAAGGAATTTAGGAAATACTCACTTTTTCAACTCCCCATATCTTCTAAACTATTGATACTAAAATAAAGATGTAGGACTTTTCTTGTAGGGAATTTAATGTAGTTTGTTTTTGTAATTGTGTGTGTGAGAAGTTTTCTCTAGAACCCATAGAGTTTTCGAGATATTTAAGAAAAATTGAAAAAGCGCTCCTTTACACCCCTTGTACCCCCCGCGCAACCCCCACGGGCGGGGACTTTTAGTATGTTGTTTAGGACACTATCCCCAACAACTGTGCCAAATTTCAAAACTACACTTTTTTTTTCTATTCGTCGATTTTTGGCCTTCGTTGACAGGACTATTGTATTTGAATATTTAAGAAGCTTTAAAAAGGTTTTGTAAGTTTTTTTAACGTTTTGCTTTAAATTTAAATCTATAAAAGAGAAACTCATTCACTGACTCATCATTGGATCTCCCAAACCACCAGAGCTAAAAACATCAAATTTGGCAAGTGGTTGCTTTTTGGGTAGTGCGTGCTCAGTAAGAAAGTATTTTTCGAAATTTTAATTCGAACATTAATTAATTGAAAATTACCTTAAATTTTAACGTTTATCCGCAATAAGTTCGGAGCATATTATTGAACAAAATCCATTTTAACATATTCTTAGAGTCCAAGAAATTAGCTTTTCATTGTTACCGATTTCATTTTCGAGCGACATTCTGTTTAATTTCAATTAATTTTTGAAAAAGTTTTCCAACAATGCTTTTATTGTTCTTAAGTCCACGAATTTCTTCTTTCTTCTCCTTCTTTTACGAATACTTTCTAATTCTTTTGCATTTAATTTATGTCTGCATACTGATTAACTGGAATAATTTCAGTTTTTTTTTTTTTTTTTTTCAAATTCTGGTTCTTAAAATCCTCTTTTAGTCCGGACAATAAAGTTGGATATCATACTTAATCTACTAAGTTAACTAAATCTACAATTATAGATAAATTGTCGTGATTAATGGATTATAGATCCCTTGTAGAATATAATAATTATAATCGATACTTATAAAAGATACTGATTGTCTGTGCCCAGACGAATCTATCGCACTCACAGCCATGAAATTTGGCACACAGGTAGTCTTAATGGTGACTCAATGCACCTCGAAGCCAGAATTTTAAAATTTAATCTAGGATTTTTTTTTATTTAATATTTTGTGTTTTGTTATTTTGCGTTTATTTCTCAATAAAGTTTGATAATCCTAGAAAAAATAGATACACCATCGGAAAGAACAAACAATTTTCTTTCTAATGAAGTTGGTTTTGAATTTCTAACGTAATTTACTGAATTTTGAGAAACTTTTGAAAAATAGTCATTTTTTACGTTAATTTTTCATTTGGATTTCTTAAAATTCTTGCATCCGACGTTCTACTAACGCTATCAATTTCAATTATTTTCAGATTATATCTGGAACGTTTCTGTCGGATTAAAAACAAGAACCGTTAAAATACCTTTTATTTAAATTAATATTTCCCTGATCAGTTCAAACAGGTGTTTTTTTTTTTGTTTTTTTTTTTGCTAGCGATCTTCTCAGCGAGACATTCATCGGAGCGACATTGTCCGTTCCCAGAATGCAGTGTTGCAATTTCATTGGCTGGCGGAGAAGAACTCAAGGGACGTCGTAACCTTTAACTGAATGACTCAATAACTATTTTCGGCAATGTCTTAACATGTTTCTTTGTCTCGCATATTTCGCTTGCAGTCTAATAATGATTTTCACGTTCCAATTTTTTAATATTGTTTTGGATTAACGTACTCGGTACTGCTTTGCTAAAAATCAATAATGTGTATCTTTTGTTTTTATTTTGTTTTCAAAACTTTTTCGTGTCATTGTGGCTTTTTTCTTTCTTTTCTTTTTTCATTTTGGTGAAGTCCTGATTCCACGCGCAACGCCGTGAGCATGTTGCTAGTATTTTATATAGAAGAAGTTTTTTCACATTAAAACTATTAGACGGAAAAGTATTTTTATCCTGAGCATTAAGGTACCAATATAGTCCAGTAAACGAAGGTCCAAAACCGGAGTGAAAAAAATATTAAATAATATAGTTTTGAAAATTGATACACATGTTCCCGAGGGGCTTATGATGAACATATTAAAAGTCCCCGGTCCTGGGGGGGGGTGAGCTATCGCCACCATCTTGGATTTCACCCCCCTCCCTTTTTTTTAAATTTTTCTTGAATATATAGAAAAGTATTCAATTTTCGAATTACAATTTTTTTTAAAAATTAAAGAGCGTGAAATTCCCCACAAATAAAAACCTTTTTTTTCTTCCAGCTTTAATAGTTTCCGAGATAATGGGTTTAAGTTTATCGCCATCTTAGATTTCATCCCTCGTTTTTAGTTTCTCTTGAATATTTCGAAATCTGTTCAATTTTTTTGTTTTATGTAATCAGCAATTAAAGATCGTAAAATTCGCTACAAACTCATGTTTTTATTTTTGTTTTAACTTTAATAGTTTCTGAAATAATAGGTTTCAAAAATTTGACGCCATCTCGGATTTTATCCCCCCTTTTTAGTTTTTTTTTTTTTTTTTTTTTTTTGAATATCTCGGAAACTATTAAAGCTAGAAAAAATAGTAAAATCATGCATTTGTTGGGAATTTTACGATCATTAATTTTTTGTATTACATGTAATTTGAAAATCAAACAGTTTTCGAGATATTGAAGAAAAATTTAAAAAAGGGGGATAAAATACAAGATGGCGGCAAATTTTGAGACAAATTATCTCAGAAACTATCAAAGCTAAAACAAAAATAAAAGAATGTATTTATAGGGAATTTTACGCTTTTTAATTTGCTGATTATATAAAATTTGAAAATTGAATAGATTTATAAATATTCAGGAGAAACTGAAAAAGGGGGATGAAATCCAAGATGGCGATAAACTTTGAGACCCATTACCTCCAAAACTATTAAAGCTGGAAGGAAACTAAGTATGTATTTGTAGAGAATTTTACGTTCTTTAATTTGTTAAATCACATGTAATTTGAAAATTGAATAGTTTTCGAGATATTTAAGAAAAACTAAAAAAGATGGATGAAATCCAAGATGGCGGCGCGAGTTCACCTCCCTGGACCGGGGACTTTTAGTATGTTCATCATAAACCCCTTGAAAACATTTCTACCAATTTACAAAGCTATATGATTTATTGTTTTTCTTGAAACTCTTTGTTGACCGGTTTACCGTGGGAGAAAATCCTGAACTACGAATTTTTTACAAATTCATCGATTTCAGACAAATCTTCTCACAAACTATTAAAGCTAGAAGAAAAATACAAGGAGGTAATTGTAGGGAATTTTACGCTCTTTAATTTTCGGTATCTTTTATAATTAAAAATTTAATAGTTTTTTGAGACATTCAAGAAAAACTAAGACAGGGGGAACGAAATTCAATATTGTAGCGAGATTTAAGACTAATTATCTCGAAAACTATAAAAACTAAAGCTAAAAAAATTAAGCTAAGTATTATTAGAGAATTTCATTGTTTTTAATTTGATGTGTTACACATAATGAAAATTGAATAGTTCTCGAGATATTTTTTAAAGAACAAAAAAGGGGGCAAATTCCAAGATGGCGACAAACTCTGAGACCCATTATGATAGAAACTAGGAAACATAAAAAAAAACCAAGAGCACATGTTTGTAAGGAATTTTACGCTCTTTAACTTTATTTTGATATATAATGTGAAAATTGAATATAGTTTGAGATATTAAAAAAAAAAAAACTGAAAAACGGTCATGAAATCCAAGATGGCGGAAGACTTTGATATCCATTATCTCTGAAACTATTAAAGCTAGATGAAAATTAAAAGTATGTATTTGTAGAGATTGTACTCTCCTTAATTTGTTAATCAATTGTAATTTGAAAATTGAATAGTTTTTCAGATATTTAGAAAAACTAAAAAAGGGGGTATATGGTGGATGAAATCCAAGATGGCGGAGCGATCTCCCCCCCCCCCCCCAATATCGGGGACTTTTACTATGTTCAACAAGAGACCCTCGAGAACATTTTTACCAATTTTCAAAACTATATGATTTTTTGTTTTTCTTCAAACCCTTCGTTTATCGTACTATCAATTAAAATTTTTTACAAATTCATCCGTTTTGAGACCAATTATCTCAAAAACTACTAAAGCCTGAAGAAAAATCAAAGTACCTATCTGTAGGGAATCGCACGCTATTTAATTTGTTAAATCACTTGTAACTTGAATATTAAGTGGTTTTCGAGATATTCAAGGAAAACTGAAAAAGGGAGAGGAAATCCAAGATGGCGGCAATCTTTGAGACCCATTATCTCCAAGACTATTAAAGCTGGAAGAAGAATAAAAGTATATGTTAGTAGAGAATTTTATGCTCTTTAATTTGTTAAATAACAATGTAATTTGAAATTTGAATAGTTTTCGAGGTATTCAAGAAAAATTTAAAAAAAGGGGAATTAAATCCAAGATGGCGCCGCCAGCTCACCCCCCAGGACCGGGGACTTTCATAAGCTCCTCACAAACATGTATACCAATTTTCAAAAGTATGTTATTTTTTGTTTTTTTCAAACCCTTCTTTTACTGTACTAATAGTGTATCACTATGCGGACGAAGTCGAGAGCATCAGCTAGTTTTTTATAAGCGAGGTACTGAAATCAACTCTCTTGAAGGCGGCCGCATTTAAATGTTTTGTTATTTCAGTTTGTCGTAATATTTGTTACTTAAAAACAGCTTATATAGATATTAAATTAAAAATCGATAAAAAATATCTGGTTTTGGAATTGACTTGCATTGTCTAAGGGCGCTAATAATTTTTCTTAAGCCCTGAGATAGCCAACTTCTCCTCTGAATTTGGATCTTCACTTGCCATGCATTGCATTTAAGGGTGAAAAGTCTAAAACGAAATTTTAAAATTATTAACATATTTCCTAACATAATTCAAATACACATTAAAATAACAGTTAAGATAGATTTTATGACAAAGCATTTACAATTATTCTGATTGATCTCAAGAACTGTTTTCATTATGCTGGTTCGTGTTTTAAAATGCATATCAATAAACGTTATTAAATAATATACATAAGAGGAAGGAATAATATTGTTTCCGAAATTTCTTCTCAGAGTAAAAATAATGCCTGCGAAAAACCAATAAAACACAACGAAGCCATAAAATAATTAAATTCAATACAGTTAAGATTTTTCCTTCTCTAAAATCCATTTACATTTAAATAAAGAATGCACTCATTTTGGAAATGGTAATAATTCAAATATTCTTACCGAGTGAAATTGAAATGTAATAACTATATGATCAAACAATCAAATAACTCGCCAAACGAAATATGGATAAACAATCAATTCGCTCCATCCCCCGTCTTCATTTCCATAACAAGGTAAAGAAATTAATCAGAAATAATTCAATTTAACGCCAAGAGAAGTTTAATTAAAATCGACACAATAACGGAAAGTGTTTAGCTCAGCAACCTCCTGCACCTTGAGGGATTCGCTAAATGCGAAAATCGTCCCTTTTTCTGGCTCTAAAAGCACCGATTCGGGGTGCTTTTATTAAACAGCATAACTTCATTAGGAAAGGCGGCAAAACAAACAACAAATATTGTTTCATTGATCCTTTTGGTAGAGGGACACTCTGCTAATTCAAACAAAGCCGACTCATGACAAAAATGAGATTTCTCGCCATAATTCCGCGGGCAAATCGAATTTACCTCTGAAAGACGTTAGGAATTCGTTTCCTTTCAATTATGATTTTTTTCCCAACCACCTTGCCTCATTATTCTTTTTGGTTTTTGCCGGTGTATGCTTATTTTTTTTTTTATTTCGTCTTTTGGCAATAAACAGTATGGGTTAGAAAGATAGAAGGTAGTTCTCATTTACTGATATTTAATTGTTTCGAATTAGTGCGGTTTCTAAGATGGCGCATAATGCTAGACCGCGATCTCTTTGGTATGTTATGGAGCGAGGTTCCTTGAACGTTCCCATTCGTGACTTTTTTGAACATATTTCTTTGTTATTAATCTAGAATTCTTCCATCTTTAAGATCAGTATTCTTGAGGGGATAATGCGGCCTGTTTTTAATGATACTTTGAGTGACGTTTAACAGAAAAAACACCGTTTTGAGCACTTTGATATTTCTTCCCCTGACAAGCAATATTCTATGATATTCCTTCCATAAATTCTTTCCTTTATTCCTCGTTTTCCGTTTTATTATATAATTACGTATTCCGTTTTATATATATATATCGCACTTAGAACCATGAAATTTGGCACACAGGCAGTTGTAATGGTGACTCAATGCACCTCGAAGCCAGAATTTTAGAATAGAGAATTCTAGAATTTTTTTATTTAATGTTTTGTGAGGTTTTGGGTCATTTTTGGCACGTTTACGGCTATAGTATCTTTTCTAATGATCGTTGAAAAACAATCAATGCACCATCGGATAGAACAAACAATTTTTGTTCTAATGAAGTTTGTTTTCAATTTTTAATATAATTTACTGAATTTTGAGAAATTTTTAAATAATAGTCACTTTTCATTTATATTTTTAGCTTTAAATCCTTATTTCCTTGCATCCGACGTTCTAATAACGCTATCATTTTCAATTTTTTTAGATATAAACCGGGATATTTATTCCTGTTCTAGAACAAGAAAAGTTAAAATATCTTTTTTTCTCTGATTTTCTATGAATTTTTTTATTGCTCAATTCAAAACATTTTCTCTCACATATCCGAATCGAAAAAGATTTTGTCCGACCCCAGGTTACTCTGAGTTCCCAGAATGCATTTCAACTATCCGATTGGCTGGCGGTATCTAGCGAAAGTCACGTCATGCTGTCTTTCATTTTATTGCGTCAGCTAATCTTAATTACTTCATTTTACTTATCCAAGAATCATTTGATTTATTTGTTTTATACGTTTGATAGTCGCGCATATATGTTGATATCTTTAGTTAAAAAAAGTTCCTGATATATATATATATATATATATGTTTTGATTTCGCTTTCAAAACTTTGGGCTTTTTTTAATTTGTTGAAGTCATTATGCCACGGTCAACGCCATGCGCGTACTGCCAGTCTAAAATAAAATCTAAAAAATTGAAAATACTATAGATAGTAAGAGCAAAAGTTAAGTTTAAATATTTAAATTTTAAAATGTAAATGATATATATATATATATATAAGATCAGGCTTTAAAAAGGTGAAAGGCAGTCCATTTTGATCATAGAAGAGACCATTTTTGCTTAAATCTTCTTTTATTCAGGGATTGCGTTATTTCTTCATAGATAAAGCACTTAATTTTTACGTAGCTCCATGACCAGTATTTAGAAGTTTACGCCCGAGCGGCGCGGTGTTGTTGAAAGCTTACATGCTGGCGTGAAAAAGGGCAGAAATGAATGCGCAGAACGCTTAAGTACCCAGGAAAGGGAATTCCCCATCAGAAACTCGTGATTTGAAAAGAAAGTTGTAGTGCGTTAATTATGATGAAAGTGGAAGTATTTAAAATGAGGTATCGTTAAGATTATTTAGGAAAGTTAAAAAATTAAAATATCACATATATATATACCATTAAATCTCAAATAACATTTTGATCATATACACCTATTAAACCCTCATTTAAAATATATATATATAATATATCTGCATAATATATATATATTCAAGAAATTTTAATCTCAGTCTTTTATTTGGTAAATATTTATGGAATATTTTATATAAGAAATGGTTTCCTTGATTATTTTTTGTTTTCTGTCACCTCAGAAATTCGTAGAATGATGAACAGTAACATATTTCATGACTTCAACGTTCTTTTACACTACTTCATTTTTGATCGAGATTCATTGATTGAAAATTCTGTTCCTAGATCAAAAATTTTTGTCACTTTTTCCACCTGCAGCCCTATTTCGTGTTCTAAAATCCTGTTATCTATGCAAAAAAACTTCCCGCAATCCAAAGTACACAGAAAGAAAAAAACAAAGTAATAGAAAGGTACATTAGTTAATGATTTAAAAACCTAAAATTTAAGAAAATAAACTTATTTTCAAAATCTTAACGGAATATTTCTCAATATTACTTTCTTAATTTTTTTTGCGTATTAATATTTTAGAATCTGACAGTTCTAGACGCTGTCAGTATTTTTGCGGCCCACTTAGTGTCGGAATCCCTAGCTGAAGAAGTCGCCTTCCAAATGCTATTTATTGGTTTCTGGAATGTAACTTGGTTCATTCCAGCGCCCAACGATAAAACTTGAAGCCGTAAAAACTGTTTACTGTCTTTGAAAGAAATTAAACAAGCTTCATGAGCTTGCATTCTGTGACTGAGTGACAGAATTTTGTACAACGAAGGGGTGAAATACAGGTTCGAGTCTCGATTCTAGGAAATTTCCAGCCACTCTGAATATGAGACTAATAGTTGATAAACTTTCTCACATTGTCCTGATATGGAAGCATTACAGTGGAATTCTTGCTCAAATGAGGTACTAATTTTTTTATATGCAAAACCTAAGGAACTATTAAAACTCATGATGTTTAAGCTCCTCAGAAGTAGAAGTGTCTTCGCGCCATCTTAATAACAACTTTATCAACTTTGCAGCAATTAAAAGAAGATGTGTAGATTCTTAACGCATGTTGCACATTTGAATAATTAAATTTCTTCAGTTCAGCCAATTCATAATGACGTGATAGTCATAAAATACACCGCGCTAATCTATTTTTGGGAACCATTGCTCATCTTGCAGGAAGATAAATAGCAGTATAGCACAGCACAGGCATACGGTAAAATACTATTCGACGTTAGATGACATGCTCAATTAGATTTATCATGAGACTCTAACATCATATGAATTTACTCCATTAGCAAAAACGTGCTATGTTGAGCACGACACGATCCTTTTTGAGAGCTGATAGTTAGCTCTATTTTTCTCAAAAACCCACCTTAAATTATATCCCATAAAGCGTTTCGGATTCGTGATGCAGATTTTTATTATAATAAATTTGACCATTTCCAAACTTATCATTCCTCTCCGGAAACGCTCTTCACCCTCATTATTGTCCGAGGGAGGTCTCTACATTCCGAGAGTTTTTAATTCCTCATCAGATGTCTAAAGAACGAGGAAACGTCCCTCAAGCAGAAACTATCGTCATGAAGTTGAAAAGAATCGAAGAATACGATTTAACAAAAAAGTATATTTATTAGTCCGATGCAACTCGTAACATAAGAAACAGAGAACTTGTCCACAACTTGTGGGTCTTAGCACTTTCATGTTTCAGGAATATTCCAGAACCATGATGCGAGAATTTTAAAGAAAAGAATTGCTTAGAACAAAAATAGCATTTTGAATTGAAATATCAGTCCTTGGATTAAACTACAGCAAGAAACAGATTTACAGTTTAATGCTATACCAACTGAGCCACGGTGACAACGCCAAATTCTTATGCGGCAGTATATAAAATTTATCTTATTTAAATCGTGTAACCTTCAAAATTTTAATTCGAATACTATGAGAAAGGAAGGGGTGCAGGATTCCAAGTATAGGGCGGTACTCTACATAATTAAGAATTCTGGACTGCCCTTACACTTAAAAACCGTAAGTTTACGTAGTTTTTATGTGTTAAAACTCATTAACTTCGTTTATTAGGCATTCGTGCAACATTCATTTAGTAATAGATATCTTTGTCTATTAATTAGTTGTAATTACCAAATTTGATAATCAGTTCTTATCTCCCACCTTTTCTTTAAAGATCATCAAGACATTTATACATATACATAATCGACATCTTTTAGGGACGTGACCTTAAAGGGGTCGCGAATTCGAAAGAGCCAGAATGTCTTAAACACAACACGGCCATCCTGCGAGCGAAATGACGGATAAAGGCAGGCAGTCTCAGGCTTTGATTTGCAGGCCTAATTCCTAGGCTTAAAACTCTGCCCAACCCTTTCCGATAGAAGTGAGTTCTTCCCGAACGACTGCGTATTCGCTGCGAAGATCATTACATTTGTTCCGCAAACTCTTTCGCCGGTCCAATCTTATTTCGTTATTAATTATTAACGAGTCGAGATTGATTCCAGCCCAAACGTAATTTGCCTTTGCGGGCTCCTGTATAATTAAGTTTAATTTAATCCAACGAGTAATACCAGTTTAATTGCCTCGCAACATGGCGGCGTTAATTAAACGAAGTTTTGTTGTTTCACACTTCCCGATAGAGGGCGCTCCCGGTAATAAGCTCGAGCGCGAGCCAATAATCCGATAGCGCGCCAACTACCTTCTCGCCGTGAAAGAGAGATATTAGTTTAATTAATGGCGATGAGAACCAGCAGTCGTTTTGTAATTAAATCTAATTTTAGTCGTATTTAATTTAATTGGCGAACGGGGAGAGGGAAAATTGTTAAAAAGAATTTTTCGCAACTAATATAATGCGCAGACGACATCGTTCGAAGAAGAAGAACGCCTAATAACTGTATATCTGAAAATGAAGTGAAGAGAGGAGGAAAGAACGACACAAACAACTTTTCTGCCACTCTTTTCTCCCAATCTGTTAGTTTCTCAGCGTTGGTATGGCAACAGCGCAATTCGTCGTTTGGTGGAGCCTCAAGTTTTGGAATTCTCTGTGTGTGCAAACTGTGAGGCTTTGCTGCAACGTTCGTTTTCGACGCTGATGGATTTCTGGGGAAAAGATGCCGCCGAAATTAAATTTTATTGATAAACACAAAATGTAATTAAAAAACGAGGAATGGGGGAAATATTTTCCGGGGAATTTGATGCGTTTCGATTCGAATGTAATTTATCTATCTCTCTCTCTCTCCCAGTCTTTCTGCGCGAACCGAAAATGAGATTTCAAGATTTCTTTCTAAATTGATTTGATTTTCAAAAGTTATCGTCATTCGTTTTGCTCGTGAATCGTCTCTCAGAAATATTTTTCGCTTTTCTGGGCTTAACCAGAGTAGTTTATTTCAAACCCGTGAGTGATTACCTTTTAATGCTAACTTGAAAAATTTAATGTATTTTTGAGAAGTTTGAGCTAGTTTTTCTTTTCAGATTTCAGGGGGGTTTTTAGTGTTTTTAATTTTTTTCCCCTATTTCTGATCAAAATAAACTTAAATGAATGCAAAAACAATAGTTTTCCGTTGAACATCAAATGACGTTTATACTTATTTATTGGCTTATTTCCAAAATTCAGAAAGGTGATTGGCTAATTATTTCATTCAAATTAATTAGCAATTGTTTTTCTAGGTCAAATTCTTAACAGTTGTTGATATTCAAAAAGCTCTCGTTCTATATAAATGGCTCTGGCTTTAAACGGCTATTTTGGATTCATGGATAAGAGCAGGTTTACCAAAATTGAATGTTCACAAATAGATGCGTAACATGCATTGTTCAACGGTTTTTAGATGCCGAAAAAACCATTCATTAATTTCTATAGGGAGGAAACCGGCTTCAAATTCTAATTGAAGGGAATAGAATGGTCTCATGGTGCCCGAATTTTGACTTTGGGATCGAGGAGCACCATTTCCGCCGTGTATATGGGTCTTCGTTGAATATGTCGCTGGCGTTCAAACAGTCGCATGCTCGTGCAATGGCCGCGATTGGATGGCAAAAGTGGGGGCGGGGGGGCAAAAATATATAAACACCTAAATGTCCACGGAGCATAGGAGATAGATAATAAAATTTGAAAATTTAGCTAGCTTTCTTGGACACTATTTTTTCATATAATTCCTAGTTTTAGACAGCTAAAATGAAATAAAAAATTAAATTTTTCCACAAAAAGTGGGTAGACTGCCCCTCCCGAGTCGCTGCCGTTGCGCTCGGGGCCCTCTTTTCCAATGGGTCAATTGGGCTGTAGCACGCACTTAAAAATTTATTACGCTGGTTTTATTTTTCTGTTTGCAAAATTATAAGGAGTTAATCTGAGAACAGGTGGCTATTATTTTTTCTGTCAATAATTTTATTTGGGATATATATCTTTGTTGGGCCAGGGCAGCACAAATTCCTAGTAACGGTTCTGATGGGGCTCTAAATTACTTTTTTAAACCAATTTCATGCAAAAAAAGCATACTGAAGTCAGTGGTCTAGCGACCTGGGGCAAGGGGGGGAGGGTATAGATGCACCGAGTAGTAGTCTTAGGAGGCGCCATGGAGGTAAAACATTGGTACGATTATGTCACTCTTTTTAAGCAAAATGATTAGGGAGCGAAAAGTTATTATCACCATTTACTCTGATAACAACTTTTCCACTGACGACGCATGGGAGCGAAAACTCAGATTTTCCCCCGGGCACCACTTATCCTCGCTACGCCACTGACTGAAATGAGAAAAATAATAATCACAAATACAAATAAAGATGAATTGAGGAAGAATGAATTGATGATAGATGAAATACAAATACAAATAAAGATGAAAGATGAAGAATGAATTGATGGCATAAAAGTAAAATTAGTTTTGATTCATCTACGAACTTCCAGTGTACGATTAGTGGATTCGTTCAGATTAAATAAGTAAAAGAACTGAAAGAAAAATGTGCGAGCAAAAAATATCAAAGAGCCTTGTATTTTTCCTTTTATTTGGATATTTTCGATCCAATTTCGAATGTAGAAATTAAAAATTGTAAATTCAGTTAAGTGAGGAATGCTTTGTCATTTAATGTATTTGATTGAATACTGCGTTGTTCGTTTTTCTTAAGTTTTGATTTAAATATAAAGATAAAAATTTGTGCAAAAATATTATTCGAGTTAGTATCTTATAGAAATTACCATTATTTTTTCAATACCTTGTTATAAGTAGAAACTTAACATAATTTTTAATATGGTTTTATCGCTGAAATCCATTAAAAATGTCTCTATATCTGATATATACGAGAGACTGAAATATTTTTTATTAAATGTTTGGTTCCAAAGTGAAGTCAATTCACGTGACGTCACCATAACATGACAAACATCACATGCAAATGTCATCAAACACGCTTTGTCTCACATCACATCGTGCTGTGACGTCACATCCTTTTTCTTAATATATTCCGAATATTCCGATATATTCCGAATTAAACTGATGCAGCTCATTTGACTGCTATTATTTTCCTATATATTTAAAATTTTATTCGCTTTAAAGTATAAAAAGGTAAGCAAAGTATTCGCTTTAAACCATATAAAACTGGACTTTGTCGAAATACTCTGAAAGATCGGATGCGTGATTGTATTATAATTTTCATATACAATAAAGCACCGTTTAGGGACTGAGATAAAACGACGAATAAATGAAAAGACATGTAATCGAAATTTTAATAAACAACTTTGATTATTACAAATTCAATGCTATTAATACCAATTCACTTAAAAGTAATTATTTCAAGATGCGTGTTGTGACAGATGTTATTCTTTAATACGTTTATACTATCTTTGAACCTTTTAGAAAAGAAAAAAAAGGAAATGGTTATTTGCAGGTACTGTACCTTTGAATAAAACGTTACTTACAGGTGCATTGTACCTACGGATAAAACGTTATTTGCAGGTACACTGTACCTACACGGATAAAACGTTATTTGGAGGTACACTG
>BGPR01014042.1:24879-40196 GCA_013235015.1 Araneus ventricosus | reverse complement strand
ACAAACATTCATATCAAATTCGAAAGGATATGAAAAAAACGAATTGAAAATAAATCCGAGTAAAGACAAAAATGCGAATAGTAACAGATGGAAAAATATATAAATATATCACATACACAATGAATGCGCTAAAAGCTGCAAGTTCAAAAGCGCTGTGGTAGATAGAGTATAAATCGAAAAATGAAAGAGTATAAAATGTGAAATGAAAAAAAACGCAATAAAAGCACAATAACGTTTCTTCAGGGGACGAAATTATTCTGAATTGCTAAATATAAAAGTTTGATATTTTCTTGCAATCAGTTATGCCGCAAGGCCTAAAACACTGATTTTCATCCATAATGCCGAACCAACCAGAAAAAAACAGAGAGAGGAGTTTTGAATAATTAAAACAGAATTACGATGTGATAACATTAGAGAAAAGTAAGAAAAAATATTTTACGTACCAGAAGGACGGATGTTGACGTGGCAGTGTAAGCGGAGGGTCACGCTACAGACTGGCGTTGAAGGGGTGTGAACAGGGTGTCGTTTCGCTCTTCCATCTAATCTTCAGTTCGTAGATGGGCTATCCAGCAAAAAGGGGGTGGAAATGGTGGGGGGTGGGAATTTTCATTTTCCCATAATTCCTTTACAATTGAAAATAGAAAGAAAATTCAGATTAGGCGAATTATTGCCTTATCATAACGAACAATTTTTGCATTTAAACTTTTTCGATAGCTGCAATTTCTTAGAAGTTATGAGCTGAAAAGTGATTTCCCCTCCTTCCCTTCCTCTCCCCCTAACTTAAAGTGCGTTTTAACCTATGCATGTTACCCCTTGTTAGAAAGCTCTTGTCATTTGCAGTCTTTTTCACCCGCTTTCATTCTTGCAGCTCTATTCCTTATGAGAATAGAGGGCGAAATGTTCTTTTCCTTATTAGTAGTAGAGACGTATATATACAATGCTTTTGCCCATGTTACCTTGTGACACATTAAATAGAGTAATTTTGATTAGATTTTAACCGGCGAGGGATATGCTGTAAGTTCGGTTAAAATATCGACCGAGTTTGTAGATGGATTAACCAGCTAAAAGGGGGGTGGAAATGATGGGGGACTGAAAATTTCATTTTCCCATAATTCCTTCAGGATTGAAGATGGAATGAAAACTCGAAATTGGCGAATTTTTGCGTCTTTATAATAAACAACTTTTGCATAGAAACTTTTTTGATAGCTACAATTTTTACCACGTGTTTATTAACTAGCTTTCTTGTCTGTCTCTATCTGTCTGTCTGTTCTGTACAAATTTTGGAATGAATTTTAAACTAACTTCCCAATGAGCTGGAGAATTTTAGCTCAGCTTAACTTAAACATAGCTCAGAACTAGATGACAATGCAATATTATTTCGCTTTCTTGTCTGTTTGTCTGTCATTTCATATTCTGTATGACGCATACGCATTACGTTTTTCATTATATATCGAAAACTATTAACATTACAGACTTGGTTCTTGGGTATATGGATGGCCCATGGGATCATCGAAGCACCCCCATATTTTAGCCATATCTTTCCGCATGCTCAGTACGTTTTTCATTATATCTCGAAGGTTTCTACGTCAAGTAACTTAATTTTTCAGGAAAATAACAATTTTCTATTTATGATCAGGCGAAGAGAAACTGAAATAAACCTGAAATTTGCCACATGTCTCCGTCATAATATCATCAAGATGTTTAAAATCGAGTGCAAAATTTCACACACAAAAGACTAAAAAGCAAAAAATAATTATTTAAATAAAATAAAAATTTTAATATACCACGTTTTTAAAACGGACTAAAAAGTATAAAACAATTTCTTCTAGCCCCATACAGATTTAAAACGAAAAACGTAGGGTGCATGCAATATTTAATAGTAAGGAGTGTAGGAAGTAGCTGTCGTTGAGAAAACTCACACAACAGTTCATATCATTTCCATTGCAATAAAATTGTTAGAGACTGAAATAAACTATTTATGCATCAATTATGTATTGCATGCGCCCCACGTTTTTCGCTTTAAATCTGTAGGGGGCTAGAAGAAATTATTTTATATTTTTAGTCCGTTTTAAAAACGCGGTATATTAAAATTTTTATTTTATTTAAATAATTATTTAGAAGTTATGAGCTAAAATGCCGCTTTCCTTCTCCCCCATTTTATCATTTTCCCATAGCTCTGTTACGACTAAAGATAGGTAAAAAAAATTCAAATAGGCGAATTATCACCTTATAAGAACGAACAACTTTTATATTAAAAGTTTTTGTCAGCTAAAATTGCTTAGAAATTATGAGCTGAAAAGCGATACTCAATTCCCCAGCCACTCAATTTATCATTTCCCCATAACTCCGTTACTATTGAAGATAGAAAGAAAATTTCAATTAGGGGAATTATCACCTTATCATAACAAACTACTTTCATATTGAAAGTTTTTTGACAGCAAGAATTACTTAGAAGTTATGTGCTCCCATCTGCCGTATTCACTTCCACTTTTTGTACGGTAAACAAGCTGATATACCTGGCTTTGCTCCGGATTAAAATGCTTTCATGTCTAATATTTTTAATGTAAAAACTACTATTGTATAAAAATTATAATACACAAATTCATTTTCTGATCTGAAACGTTTTTAATTAAAATGAGAATATCAATTGAAACAAACGATTTTTAAAAACAGCTGTTTTCTCCATAAATTATTATTTGTTGTATAGGTACTTCAAATTTCGTTAACAATTACTAAAGCAAAGGAAAGAAAGGTTTCAATGAATATTTTATTATATTATTCATTAATTTGAAGAATGAAAATAAATCAATCAGTATTAGGTGAAGATATAAATTGCTAATAGTCTACTTATAAAATTTTCTTTTAGCATTAATCCAGAATCCTGTGAATGTATTCTGGCAACTATATATATTCATATTATTCTTGATCTTCAAGAATAAAGAATATTGTTACGAATTAAGTATAAAATTAATTTTGAAAAAATATAAAAATATGAGAAACAAATTGTATGGAAATTAAATTTTTGTCACTGAAATGCAAATTTTATTTAAAATATAATAAGGTGTAATGTTTCGTGAGATAATGATTTCCAAAGATATAGAGGAAAAAAGCCTTGTTTAATTTTTAATTCACAGAAATTGTAAGTAACTTTGGGGCTTTGAAAAGTTATGGTGAACTTTCTCTTGTCTTAAATAAAAAGTGTGCAAAGTCTGGTTGGAATCAGTCCAGTGGTTTAGGAGGAGATGTGAAGCATACATACAGGCACAATAACTTTTATTTAAATTAAAATAATTATTAGATCATTACAAGGTTAATATTACACAATTAATTAAATATTAAATTTTATTTAAGAAAATAGTTAATTTTAATAAATCAAACAGTTAATTTTAATAATTAATTTGATAATTAGTTAATTTGACAGATTAATTTAATTTCATATTTAACTAAACATGGCTGCACCAAGATTTGTTTAATAAATTTAATATAAAATAGCCAAAAAGATAGATATATAAGAGTTCCCTTCATCCTCTTTTATATTGAAAAATATCTCATTTAACTTTAAAATTGTTTTGGGGTTTTCTGCCTGAGTATTTGCTTTTAACTGTCGATGGAGATTTAAATTTCCTGTTCAAAATGGCTTCATTGATATCCTATGCTTTAAACACACGTATTAAATTTGGAACTCACAATGTTTAATAATTTTTATTCTCTTATGTGTTAAGAATTTAGTGACTATTATTTTTGTAACCAGGGAGTTCTCTAAATGAGCACATTCTAGTAATGTTTAAATGTTTCATGTCACGTGATTTTACCATATGACAAAGTAATGTTCGCACAATTATATGGTAACCTAGATGAAATAAACTAATCTAGAGTCGTTCTTCATTCGTGTCAAGTCTCAATTTCTTGCTACTGTTTCAGATAGGCTTGCTTAATGTTATCTAGGGGATATTTGCGCTGCTAGGATTTTATTTCTTTATGATTCCTAAGTGTTGAATGATTATGTGTTGGGTTATATAAAAAAAATTGAAAATTTACTGACCAATAAATCTAGCATAACCTTTTGAAATGAAAAATGGAATGATAAAACCTTGATATATTGTTAAAAAATTAAATGACATGGAAACAGAATCATAGCGTAAATATTGCAATGTGTAGAAACAATAAAGTCATTGGCTATGTCTGTATTGATCAATATGTAATGTTTCATTACTTTTGTAACATTAACGTAAAGGAATCTACCTTTGCCTTCAAGCTTGCCGAAAAGGGATTTTTTTTTTTAATTAATTTAATTCTTCACCACTAAAGTTTATTTCATCTCTTGTGGCATCTTTGACAATTTTTGAAATTCTAACGATAATTTTCAGCCGTTTCATTTAATTTCTAAATTTTTCCTAATTATTTACTTTGTATTCGATTTAAATAGTATTTTTCTTAACTTTTGTTGTTGTTTCCATTAAGGTTTCAACTTTATTAATTTTAAAATCAAAATTTTTCAACGGGATTATTTCCTCGCCATCTTGGTTCGCGGATGAATTTGGCGTTATTTGGCTTTGGTCTTTCATTGGAGGCATTTTTCCTTTGTCTAGATTAGATTGCTTTAAAATACGGAACGTACCGGTCGCACCCTGGGGGTCGAATCCGTTGGATTTTTTCCTTCGGTTTTTCTGTCTTTCAGGTGTGTGGACCGGCTTAGAGAATTTATCTGAATCTTTTGTAAGATGTAGAACCAGCAGAAAAATATTATTCTGAAGAAAACGTCTTAATACAAAAGCGCATTGCTAAACAACGATCTGGCGTTGGGCCCCTTCAGTTTTGAATATGACAGACGTCGCACTGCAAGAGCGTGTTACTAAACGGTAGATTGGTTTTGAATTTCTGCAGTATTGATTATGACCGAAAAATTCCGATTTAGTATGACTCACAAGTTCACGTTGAGAATAAATAACTATATTCGAAAATGGAACTAGTGGCCGACAGTGCTGTAAAAAAATAACAAATTTTTATCATCTTGTGCCTCTACAATAAGACGCTGTGCCATTTTGAATGGAAGCCAAGAAATGTGCTTGTGTGAGACAACGCATTCTGATATAATATATCAGTTATTGAAAATCTAATCTGTGTGGTGGTCTGATTTTTCTTTTTTTGCCAATCGCCAAATGTGAGAAGCAGTTCAGTGTGTGAACGAAATAGTGCTCATGTAGCAAAATTTCAATTGAATGGCAAAATTCTCTCGCAATTTCATCAATTTGTTACACCAAGTTTTCGGAATAAAATGGGCTATGTTAACAATCGTTCCGGGATGATGTTTTTGTGCCTATTTTTTGAAAAGATATAATGTAGTTGCGATAAAGTATAATCCATTTCTCTCAATTTTCTAAGCATTGTCTTCATGTGTATATTTTATTTCTTCTCTATATAAGTATGGTGTAGTGCATCAATTTTGTTATGTCGATATTCTTGAACATGATTAATTTAAATTGGGCAGTAATAATCTTTAATTAATTGTCAATAAATAAATATTTAAAAGTTAAGAATTTTGGCTTTCTTTGATTATTCTAATTTTTAAAAAAAACAACGCAATGTATCTTAGGTATTCAGTTTATTAATTTTTTTAGCGGCCAAGTTTTTTTTCAGGTCTGCAAAGGTAGGTGAATTGTATGAGCGTAGCTAGCATTGCATATTATTGTGTGTAATATTTCAGTACCAAGAATTGATTAAAAATTGATATATATATATATATATATATATATATATATATATATATATATATATATATATATATATTAATTTAAATTTTATCTTTGGGCATCTACCGTGCTTTAGCGTTTTAATATAATCCTAGCTACCCCATCCAATAGTAGTTAAGAGGCATTCCACGTGGGACACCTTTTCAAAACATGCTTTTCTGTACTTCTTCTGCAAACCTGTTGAGAAAATTTATAGCCCGTTCCGCAACAATATTGAGGGGTAAGACACAAAGTAGTTTGGAAACCACTTCTGAATTGAAGCAACGAAATTTTCTTAACGTCTTGCTAACACTTTCCAAGGAATTTCATTAATAAATCTGTTAAAAAAATTAATTAATAAATAAAAAAATTAAACCATCACCCAATATCCCATCATTGATGAACATGTCCCAGATTCAGAAATACTTGCAAACAAACAACAGACTTTATTGTAGAACAAAGAACATTGTTTTGATATTGCACCGGGACAGAACTGTAAACCAATGAATTTGATATACAATGCATTTGCTGAGAAATTATCAAAAGAGAATCGCGAGTAAGAAAGAGAAACTTCGAGAAACAAAAAAGTCACGCGCGTAAAGTAGTCCTACGCCTTTAACATCAGCTGCTGTTTGAAAAAGACAGCTTCTCGTCATTTTTTTCTAACCATTTTTAAACCAAGATATAGATGCGCAGTCACAGACAGAGTAGGCGAATATGATATATAGTTCATCAATATATCTTTAGCATCCGTATCACTTTACTTTACATTGAGTAATTTTAAATCTTCCTCAGCTACTGACAAAAAATATAAATAATTTGAAGTAAAGTAGAATATTCGCCTTCCATTTCTGTCGCTGAAGCGTGGAAATGGTGCTACATTCTATTTAAAATCACCTTCCCCGTCTGACTTACTTAGACAAGGAGACTCTAATCCATTGTGGTAAAAAATCGAGCCTTCTAAAAGTTTTAAGATTAAATTGTTGCTATCACTTTTTCTCAGGATATTCTAGGAAATTTATCGAAATCTCTTACATTTTGGAAGGGATTCAAGTAGACATTGAACTTCCAATCCGTTGGGAGCAAAAATATTTGAAAAATCTATTTGCGTAGATTAAAGATAGCAAATCCGCTCTTGGTATAAATAGAAAACTAATTTGGTATTTCCTATATCTTTACCCTGGTACATATTGAGAAGAATCAAGAAAACATTTATGAATTATATGATATCCTTCAGCATGCTCATATTTAAGATACAGAAAAGTTATTAACACTATAAACAACAACAGATCCATTGAAACTGATTTCGTATTTCAGATACTTAACCACCAACTCCGGTCATCCTTAGCCTGCGAATGTAACCTGAATAACCTGTACGCCACGACAATTAATCTGGCACTTTGGACCCGCATTACTGACTACTTTACGTACGGCACCTCTGGAAAGGTACGTACTGTCATCGGTAGGACATAACATGACCACCACTATTACCGTATCTCACAGAGAAGCGAGACACTGATTACATATTTGTCAGGTTACCATTTAGATAAGTAAGGCGATACTCTTGGGATAACTTTTTTGCAAGCATTCGGAGGTTAATGATTTTGAAAGCATTCTGCCAGCCGACAGTATCGTCTTAAAAAGCAATTTTGTTGGCAATATTCGTGGCAGGACACGAGAGAAATTTCGGAAGTCTTCCCATTTTAAACCCAAAACTGGTTTTTCTCAGCGTTCTAAATAGATTGCACCTTTCATTTTTGGGATGTTTAATTCAGTTGACAACCTAAAAAAAACTGAAATGTTTATGGATTTTACGTAATTTTTGTATCGAATTACAACGCATTCGAATGACTTTGTTCCAGTTTTTAAGTTTAAAATTGCAATAATTAGATGCGCTTACGGGCAAAGCAGTAGTTGGTTAACGCAGTAAAACGTCAGCAACAATTTGGCCAACCTTTATTTATATCCATATAAATATAGAATGAAATTTCTCTTCTGTGGATTTCAAGAATTGTTTAAAATTTCAAACATCTATATATGCCGTGCTTTTGCACCTTTATTTGCACACGTGTTTCACTTCTGGCACATATATTTAACTTAATATTTTAAATATGATTCTTTTCTTTAGAGTTTATGAACCACTTATATCAAGATTTATTGCTCTTAATTAATCGGAGAAAAAACAAATGTAAATCGCATAATCATTACTGATCTGTCCGATGATCATTCTATGAATAGTCAATAAATAGATAATTGAATTACGTACTCAATTTAATGATTTTGCATTTTATTTCAGATTCTTGGTGTTAAATGCAAATGTCCTGGTGGTACAATTCCTTCTTCATCTAAGCATGTTTCTTACTGTCCTTGTTTTCATTATTCTCATTTCTTTATAAAATACTACCTCATTTCAAGATCAATATTATCAGATAAATTTTATTTATTTTATTTATACGAAAGAGTATAAAAAGTTTAATTTTCAACTGGAAATCTCTAAGTTATTAATAAAAATGAGAAATAACTTCTTAAAATGCAATTGAAATTTACAGAAATAAGATGTTATATACAGATACTTTTTTATTTATGATATGTGTATTTTACATTCTTTTAGTAGCAAATAAATTAGTTTAGCATTGTAATATGTGTAATGAGAAATTATATATAATATTGTAATAATAAAATAGTGTAACATTAACCAGACTAAATATTTTTATCAGCACTTTCATTTTATTGCATTTCACACAGCAAACCATTTTTAACTTAGAAAGCTTTGTGTAGGATATAACTAAGTATACTTAATACACATCTCAAAATTGCTTTGCTAACTTGGAACACATATAACAAAAGCTTTTAAGGTTATTATTATTCCCAGTCGTATTATACAGCATTATATTGATAAAAATACATGAATGCACAAATGTTTAAATTATATTGCATACTGTGTCACCAGATGATTTAAAGTAACAAAAAAAGGAATGTTTGTTTTTTTATTTGCTGTTGAAAAGGAACCATACATCAAAGAAATTGGGTATGATGATGAGAAATGGCAAGCATTCATGAAAAATTAAGTAACTTTTACTTTTCTATCCATCTAAAAAATATAATGGAACAGTCTGCTAGCTTTCAAATGCTTCTTTTTGCTGTAATTGAATGTTTTGTATACATGGTTCATCAAAGATGGTGAGGATGGAAAATGCCTATCATATGCTAATTTCATGAACTCGTCACATCCACTGGCACATGTCCCTCGAAGTATAAATGTTTTGCATGTTAATTCTAAAAAAAGATTAATTAGAATAATTCTTCAGCTAACGATCTTATTGAAAGCTAGAATTGAAATTTAGTATATTCTAAATTGTGTATAATTTTTCTATTGTATTTATTAACACTAAAAATAATTGTTAGCACGTTTTAAAATTATCTTGATTTCTGAATCACTGAAATCTAATTACAGATAAACTTTTCTTTGTTTTCATTGCATGACGGTACAATACATTAAAATCTAGTTATTCAATGTACTTTCTTACAGATTATAAAATAAAATATAAATACTATCAAAGAACTCCTTCTTGCTAGCTAATTTTCTCAAATAAATAAACTATACACCTTTAATGTGAAAATAAGAAGAAAGATTTACATTGATATTTATTTATATAATATTTCTCACTTTTTTTAGCTTAATAGCTATTAATAAATGCTATAAAAAGCTTTCTAAGACAACAACACTGTTCTGAATAAATAGATAAATCATCAAGTTAATTGAAAATGTGATTAGAATAGGATTTACATTTGCATCAATTCAATTTTTTAATTGTAGATTTTTTAAAAGGCAAGTTATCAAACCTGTACTAAAAATGCAAAAATTGAATTGTTCACTGAAGAAACTTAAATGATAGGTTTTAGAAAGAAATTACTAGGATATTATTGAGAAATACAGTTGGAGAATTTTCAAAAATATGATGGAGAATTGAAATTCAAGTACGAAATGATTTTAATGAAAATTTTTCTATATTATTTTGCCCACGTTGGGTAACACTGCTATATAGGAATATGTGTAATGTTTCAAATAAACACAATGAAAACAGTGTAATGCAAAATATTGTTTTATTACACAACAAAGCCCACTTTTTAAATTACTTTCCATGGTTGTATGAATGTTTATTGTATTCAATTTCAGACACAAAAACAATGTTCACTATGCAAAAAAAATTGCAAATGATATAATTTAAAATTATAACACATAAAAATGGATTGTTCAGCTAACGAAACAGATTATGGTTCCTCAAAATAATATTTGCAACTAGAGTAATAATAATATTTTTAGCGCTTCATATACTTTTTCAAACTACAATGGGAAAAGATTTCAAACTGAAAATTATCAGAAAATATTTTTAGATTTTTTCCCCCTAATATTTAACATTAGAAGAAATTTATAGTCATCTACGGATTTCAACTTTCATACTGTACTTACTAAACTATACTGTTTTATACTTGTACTTCTGTACTGTAGCAAACTCATAAACTGATACGATGAAATAAAAATATTTTGAATGCACATGTATAAGATTTTATGCTTAAAATAAAGAAGAATACCAACCCAAAAATAGAGTTGTTAAATTGTCAGATGAAGCCAATAATGTAGCACAGAGACTTCAAATTTCATGAGTTTTTTTAAAAACCAAATAACATCTTCAAGTTATTTTAGGTAGACAAATCCAATAAAATTTAATAAACTAAGCACATTTAGGAAGGGTCAATAATTATAAAACAAATAAGTTATATAAAAAAGTACTATAAAATAATCTAAACGCAATATGAAAAAAGTTAAAGATGCATGTATATCTTGAATTATATATCGAGCCACTTCAAGAAAATCAATTACAATTGTGGTGCAAGCAAGTACATGCAGTCACAGATGAAAAACATCATCTTGCTGGCCAGATTTAAGCCAAAGGGCTGAATTCTGTCTTCACAATGTACCTTCAAGTGTCGAAAGCTGGTTCAGAAATATGAAATGGATACGCATCCATTTTTATGTTGAATATAAGGCATTTGGAAACTGCAGTTATCTTCATTCACAGAAAACAGATTTGCTTCATCATACTAAAAATTTATATGTAACTTTAAAATGAATATAAATTATTAATGCATGCTAAAAATGACATGCATTAATAATAATTTGCATGCATTATAATAACATGCAATATTATAACATTATAATACATAACATGCATTAATAATAAATTATTAATGCATGCTAAGAACATATGTAACTAACTGTAAACATAACTAACTACAACATATGTAACTACTAACTAAATTTTTATTGGTTTTCATACTTTATATAATAAAAATATCAGTAATTTCCAAATACAATTATTATCATCTCTATTTCAGAAAATCCATTATTATCATCTCTATTTCAGAAAATCCATTATTATCAGAAATAAATTTTACATAATAAACATTTCAATATTTTCATATTGTAAAAATACTTTATATATATAAACGAACAGTTTTTACAAGTTAACGGTACTTTTCCGTTAGCTGGGAGCAAGCGAAAAATCGCCAAATAATGTAGAATTCCGCCAAATTTCTTACAACCATTCTCTGTTGTAATTCGCTTCGCTTGGCGACTTGGCTCGTATTTGGTTCACAATTGGCG
Source organism: Araneus ventricosus (assembly GCA_013235015.1). Lineage (NCBI taxonomy): Eukaryota > Metazoa > Arthropoda > Arachnida > Araneae > Araneidae > Araneus > Araneus ventricosus. The sequence goes on along the minus strand of BGPR01014042.1, from coordinate 28,802 downwards.
ACATTTGCGCCCGGCTAACGGAAAAGTACACAAGTTACAAATAGTAGGTAAACTACAAGTTAAAAATAGTAGATACCAAGAATACAAAACAGATGATGCATTATGTTAATAATAAATAGTAAATGAAACAATAATATAAATAGAATACAAATCGGAATAAAGGGGTAAAAAGCCAAGGACACTTTGCTAAAAAATACTACATATAAAATTAATACACTGTGAAATTACTAATTGTAATATACAAATTAGGGTAAATGTGGAGTTTACGGTACCCAACGAAGTAAGTGGGTACCATAAAGTCCACAAGTCCACATTAACGCAAATTAGGTTTCAAATTATTATATTCAACCATATTGGAGAACAATCTTTAGAAAAGGAAATCAAAGTTTGCTCATACAAAAATAATAGCTATGAGGAACCAGGACTCCAAACAGAGAATTAAATAAAAGGTAAAATACGAATAAAATGAATAATAAAGCATAATATGAATAAGTAAATAAGAATAAAGCAATACGAATAAAATACTCAGATCAATTAACTAAATACCAAACACATATAAAACTGAATAAGGCAAAATTAAACTGAGGACACTTTACAAAAACACACTACATCAAAAAATTATATCCCCCATACATATAAATGATAAGAAAACAGAATAAAAACTAATCAAATTTACTGATCATCAAATAGCAATATCTAAGAATTAAATACACCTTTTTAATATAATTGCAATAACAATTAATAGAAACTATCCAGCAAAAAATAAGTACAAATGACAACATCCAGAAGAGAAAAAAATCATTGTTAGAAATTTTCATTGGGATCAATAAAAGTATTCATTTTTAGAAACAACTATTTAACATTAATTAAAGGTTTATGGAAGTTACACAACATGCAAGTAATAAAAAAAATAGAATTTATATTGTGTAGGGGATAGGTATCTCAAAATATTTGTATATTTTGATTTGGGATATAGCCCTTTCTACTGCTACTCGTACATTTGATATATTGCAATTTTCAATTCTATCAGATGCATCAAACTGTATACAATCCTTTAAGAATTTAGGGTATTTCAATTTACAACTTATTTTTTGAAACTCTTGTTCAATCTGAAAAGCTTTATCTGCCATCACAACGTCATTTGGTTCCAACAGGTCCATCAGTTGTCTTTTAATATAGAGCTCCTTATCCGATATACTACCACAATATAACGGTGAAATGAAGCTGATGGTCCCTGACGGCATAATGCCTATCATACCTTCTAAAGTATTTGTGTTTTTTGTAGAAACTGAAGGTCATTTGTTGTTCTGCTGGACTGTTAGTTTCTGTATTGGAAACTCAGTACAATCAACAATGACTCTACAGTCTCTGTTTTCAGAATAGAACTGTCTTGGCATTGACTCAACAACTTTTGATTTCGAGGGAAATATATGTAACAGTTTAAGCTTTTCATAAAGAACTGTCGTTACGAAAGTAAAATATCTTGAAACTATCGAATCAGAAATTTAAAACAAAACAGATAAAAATTCATTTGAAATTCCTGTTCTTAATTTTACAAGAAACAGAAAAAAGAGATCAACAGGTCGCTTACAGAAATTTCCCGTTTGAAGGTCCTCTTCAACATTCAAAAAAGAATAAATGCAAGAAAACCTTTTTATTGTGAAACCTGTTAGTGCCTTCATCTAAGTGTCATTCGGTATATTCTCTGGGATGAAGGCCTTTCTCCCAAGGGAATTTTGCAATTCTTTACGCTCATCTTTTAGCTTATTCATCCTGTCCATAGCATCGGAAAAAGTCTCAGTCTGTGATGAAACAGAGTGCATTCCACTGTAATCAGAATTTATGTAAGTTCTTTCAATAATTAATTCTTTTATATTTACATATTAAATTTCTGAACATGTATTTATTATATACCATATTAATTTTTCAGCTTTAATGACACTTTTAATAAATTAGTTCAACTATATTACCTGGATTTCAGGCATATTTCCCAAAGTATTCACTAGATGAATAAATTATTAAGACATTTATCCACTAATTTTAAGCTGGAGTGACAAATTTTTCTACGGTTGTTTGTTTACTTTCATCAATAAAATACAGATTTTGATTTTGGGAAAACAAACATAAAGTAATAATTGTATTAAAATTTTCCAAACAATATTCTAAAAGATTATTAATTTTATTAAACTCTTGTCAAGTAAATGAGAAGTGCACTCAATGTTTTGTTCCGTCTGGCTGCATATTATTTCCATCTGTTGCTGATGATGGCAAACCGACTTTTGGTATCTGCTTTGGAGTTTTGGAGACGATAATAGGAACAGCTTCTTGTTTCAACAACCTGCTTCTTGGAAGTGATCGGAACATATTATGGAACTAGAAGGCATAAAACCTTGTCTTCCAATATTCTTCAACCAAACTTAAAAAACGTTTTATCTCGGCAAACAGTTTTGGCTTTAGCATTAGAGCATCCAATTATACTGCAGTATCTAATTTTGATTAAAATATAGAAAGAAATAAGATTGAAAAGTAAAGCAACTAAAATGTAAATAATACTTCCGCTTCGTAGCGCGGCGGAAGTTGTTAACTGCAGACCCATCGGCAAAAATGGTGCACAGCAGCTTTGGCCATTTTGAGTAGACACGTGACCGTGAATTGACTCCATTGTCGGACATTCCTCTTCCTCAATTTAGCGGAAAGTATGAAGCGTTTGGAAACTTTAAATCTCAGTTTATTAGTTTAATAGAAGATAATGATGGTTTGATGGTCAGAAATTATACTATCTTAAATCTTCATTAACTGGAGAAACTAAGCTCATACAAACCACTGATGATACTTATGAATCGATATTTAAAGCTCTCGAAGATCGTTAAGAAAACAAGAGAGCGATTGTTGATTCTCAAATATTAAGCTTAATCAATTTAGAAAAATCACACTATGAGTCGGTAGAAGATTTAAGAAAATTGTTAGATACTGTTAAAAAGAATTTACGAAAATTAAAAACTTTAGAATACGAGAGAAACAATGTTTCGGATGTATATTATCATAAATTTTATTCTCCAGAAATTAGACAAAGAACCTAGAAAATAATTTGAAATAACTTTTAAGAGTAAAGAAATACCTGATCCTGATAATATTTCGACTTTTTTTGGAAAATCGTAGTCTTGTCTTAGAATAAGTAAATAAAAATGTATCATCTAAGCCATTTTCGAAAGATCAATCATTGCATAAAGGGTTTAGTAGCAGTGATAAACAAAAAACAAAATATCATCTCTTCGCCAAGCCTAATAAATCATATGTGGTTGGTAGAGAAGATAAAATGAAACATTGTTTATTATGTAATAAATGTTTTCACCATTTAAATAGATGTATTAAATGGCCCCTGAACTTGCACTGCCAAAGGGCCCCCACAGATCTTCTCCCAGCCCTGATTCCCTGCCATTAGAATAGAAACGGACAAGTTAAAATTATGAATGTAACAGGGAACATAATTCAAGCGTCACCTATTGAGTTCATATTTAATAAACAAACATGCATTAATTTATCCTTATTTGCGTTCATCGAAATCCGTTATTCTTTTCTGTTCATTATAAGGAAATTTAATTCCGAAAATGTTTAATTCCCCTACTACTATTGAGTACAACAAAATTGGTTTTCAGAAGATACTGAATCCATTCCAGTGAAAACAGTATTTTTTTCTGAAATCATTTATTTTTTGAAAATGCATCGCTTAAGGTACGTCTTATGAATAAAAAAAATTGAAAAGTAGATACAATAATTCCCTGTCATCAATTACAAAACGAAAACATCATGGCGAATTTCATCTAAAAATTCCAAAAGAAGTCAACACATTGAACTATCATTTTTCACAATGAAAGATCTTTTTCCCTCCAAGGAAATGTCTTTTTTTCGTTTTTTTTCCAAGT
>BGPR01014042.1:0-19879 GCA_013235015.1 Araneus ventricosus | reverse complement strand
GAACATCATATACTGTAGAGCTCTTCAACATCTTAGAATTGTCAGGGCACCTTCCGACAAGCCGAGATTGAATGCCGGTGTGCCAGTACTACTAATACGCAACCTCGATATACCGAGTCTGCGCAATGGCACACGGTCGCAAATTACACACCAATGTTCAAACGTCTTGAAAGCTATTTATATGACTGATATAGGGAGAAGAGAGAGTATTTTAATTCCACGCCTTCCGATAATGCCGAAGGATTTATCATCTCAGTTCAGAAGGCAACAAATCCCTTTAAAAATGTCATTTGCCAGGCTCAGGGCCAGATACTGAAGGTGGCAGATGTACATTTGGAAAAACCATATTTTTCGCATGGGCAACTATACATGGCGTGTTCACGTGCGTCCAGCCCACACAACCTCTACATCCGTGCAAATAATGTGGTATACAAAAGTATATTAGATTAGATAAACAATTTACATAACCATATCAGCATACATGTACAGTACACTCCTGTCAGCCGTCCAATTAAGTATTATCTCCGTCAGAACTTTTACTTTCCCCTTTCAAAATGCAACAAAACATTTACATTCGTGAATTTAAAAAAAAGAATAATTCAAATTCTTCGCGCACGAAGTCGCGGGTAACAGCTAGTCATAAAATAAGTGTTTCGTATTAATATGTAATTTAATTATCTATCTCTTTAATACAATACTTACACAGACTGGTATAATGGTTACAGAATAGATAAATCGCAAGTTTATTGCATATAGTAAGTGTCTGTGGTAGCTTGTGATTGATCTATTCTGTAACCATTATACTACTATGTGTAAATAATGTATTAAAGAGATTGATAATTAAATTACATATTAATACGAAACACTTGTTTTATGATTTTATCGCGACGCTTTCATGAAATATCTACGGCGCATACCCGAACAGCGCCTTTCTTATGTTTTATTTATATTAGCTTTTGATGACACCATCTGTTGAAAGTATATAGAAATGCATTCCGTGTATGAGCAGTAAAACATTATTTACTAAAAATTCTCATATTTCCCGTAATATTCAAATTTTTGCATTAAAATTTTAATATAATGTTTCTTTCACGTATTGTCAAGTATTCTGTAAGTTTCGCACAATTCGAAAACTCTGCCTGTTATAATAAAAAAACATGCGGAGTTTGAAACTTTCAATTTAATATCAATTTTTACTTATATTGTGATAAAATTTTTATTGTCTCACTTTTGGACCTAGTAATATTCCTGAAACTCTTCAAAATGACATCAGAATTAACCTACTTGCTAAACGCGTTTCCACACTACACTTATTTATTATCTTACATAAACTAGTTCCTAACAATCACGCGCATGCGCCTACACTGGTACGATGACGTGCAGGCAAAATAATTACTATGCTACAAACTCTTACAGATATGATCTATCCGTTGTGGGATCAACAATTTTTTTTCGCATTATTAGTCTCGTAGTTATTAGCGATCCAAATCTGACGGTACTTTGTCACACAAGAAAGTTCGAACGATTATCACTGTAACGAGCCGAAAGACGTTTCCACGCCAAAAAGAGTTCAAGAATCCATTGCTCATTAGGGTGGATCGAAAAGTATAGGGAAAATTTTTTTTTTGAAATTCTTTTTGGCAGGGGGCGGGAAAGCTGTGTCTTAAGTATATTAGTTTATGTAATTTGTTTTAAAGAAATTCATTTATATCTTCCGGTGCCCCAAGCGCCTCAAAAATAGTTAAAAATTGAATTTTTTATGAAAATTTACAATTTCTTTTGTTTTGTTTTGAAATTATTTTTGGCATGGGGTGGAAAAGTTGTGTCTTAGGTATATTAGTTTGCATATATTTTTTATTGAAATCCATTCATATAATCCAGTGCCCCAAGTGCCTCAAAAATAGTTAAAAATGACATTTTTTGGGGGAAATTTATAAAAAAATATTTTCAAAATTTCCTTTAGCGCCGGGTAAGAAAGTTTTGTTTTGGGTATATTAGTTTGCGTTTTTTTTATTATTATTAAAGTTCATTCATATCTTCTAGTGGCCCGAAAGCCCCCAAAAAGTTAAAAATTGACATTTTTACAAATATCTATTAAAAACTGAGAATTAATGAAAAATATTTGAAAAATTGGCAGATTATTCAAGTATTAAAGTGTAAACTTATAAATAATTACAATTTTATAATAATACATGAAATATAAATTTAATAGTCAAAGCAATAAATCACAAAACTTCTAAAAAGGTGAACTTAATCATAGATTTTTTACTTCTATTAATTTGAAGATTTACATATTTCTAAAGGATATATTCCTTTTTGGTATTATAATGCTTGATAAGACTTCTTGATTGTATCCTATTCAATATGAAGCCGTGTTTCTTCTCTTCTCCATATACACTTTCCGACGCTTCAAACACTATGAGAAAACACCTTTTTACAGCTTGGGTATGGCAAGGATATTTTGACCATTCCTCCGTCTAACTTTTACCATCTCTATTTATTTAAATGGCACATTCATCAAAAGAGATGGTTCAAATGTCCAACTCGTTGCCAGTTAATAAGTGCAAAAAAATCCTTTAAAGTCTATTTTTGGTACTTGAAAAATTCTTATTCTGATGATCCTCTGTTTTCATTTCTAGCACAAATTAGTTTTCGTAGTGCTAAAGACCTTATATTCTCTCTGTTATCTGTGAGAATTGACAATAGCAAATTTTCTGGATGACAAAAGAAGCTATTTCGTTGAATAAAAGTGTGTACTATATTTCTTAAATTGGGTTCCAAATATCTAAAAAATAAAATATGTCTCCAAATATGCAGCGCTCCTTCTGTTATGGAGGGCTTTGTCTTGATATGGAACAATACAGGTTGCATATAACTTCATAATATATGTTCCAAGAATAATAAGATTGTCAGATGGCTTTTCTGTGACCACATACAACCTTAAAATTCTACCTGCAATTGTTAGCCACCTTGAGTGAACAACTGGACCAGGCTTTCTTAATGTCAGGTCAGAATAACATTCACCGCGTGATATCGCTATGCAAATATCATATAGATATTGCTGATCATTGCTGAGAACCATTCTATCTATATTATGTGGCATATTATCCACATGTATTGAAGAAAAAGGAGCTACAGGTAGCTCCTCGTTGGCTTTGATTGCTTTACCAAGTGGTCGAAAAAATTCTTTAGGACCAGCTCTTGCCGATCCAAAGATTTTAGTAGATGACGGAGGGGTAACTCATTTGTTTGAATCAAACAAATTCACCATTGTAATGGTCTATTGAGGCAAGTTCCATCAAGCGAATAATACCTTCCTTGTGCCCAGTATTAACATTTGTTCCATCGCATCCAATTACTGTTAGCCCATTTAATCGCATATTAGTGTTCCAAAAAATTGAGTATTGCTTCTTTTATGGATTTAGCACCTCCTGTTGCAGCAGTAACATGTCCGATATACACAGGTAGGTTCGTTTACAAGAGTGTAATGCTCCTCTTTCGTGATCTTTGGGTAGTACCTTGTGTCCTTCTTAATTAGCACTTTCGTGTTGTCTTTCCTCCCATCGAAATATAATCCGGTTAAAAGAGACCAAGACACTGTTAACTTAGTAGACTTTGCAACTGCATTTTAAAGCTTTTTACGCTGTCTACGAATTTTATTGCGATCTACCCTCACCTTCGTGTGCAATTCCAATGCCTTGTAGAACAGCACTAGCAAATAAAGCAGCTGTTCTATCTGAAACTCCGTATCGATCACATTCCATTGTTAAGGTAAGGAAATCTAAACAATTTTATGATTGATATTCCAAGGTAATTACATCCGTATCTGTATACAAGGACGAAGACATAGTGTTGAGCTGAAGTAGCTTCATTGATTGAGCATGAGCAGCATCAGTTTTAACCATCTTACGTTTTATTCTTTTGTCTTCCATCTGTTTTCTTTTTTCCTTTTATCTTTTTTTCAGTAGCAATTACTTCCACTTCTCCAATAACCATTCTCCTTTCTAATATTCGATCTTTTATAAACAATCGATCAGCAAGTGAAATGTCCATGTCTCTGAAATTTACATGTATCGAAATTTGTACACTTACAAAATGTGATATCGAACAAACACGATATTTTTTCAGTATAATAATTTTCCAATTTTTGTTGGTATTTTTTATCATTCCTTCGCCCTCTCCTCTACGTTTCTCCTTGTAAAATCGTTTCTTTAACACATTTGTAATTTTTGATTTTTAATTCGAAATTTGCATAAAAAACGCTTTTTGCAAATATTTAAGCGTTTTGGGGCATCGGAAGATATTAAACAAAGTTGAAAAAATTTTGCATATATGCTAGTACACTTAAAAGACAACTTTTGCACCCTATGCTGATTATTTTATCCACACTTTGAATTTTCGATCCACCCTATTGCTCATTGAAGACGATGCACAAAACGGTTCATAAAATTGGGAATATACTGGTATTTACTAGCAAGCACCAGCATTTTAAGAAAATGCAAGTAAAATTGTAGAGTGGAGCTGAGTTTTAAAAATCTGATTGGTGACTGTCTAAACTGCAAGATGTTTTTCATTTAAAGCACAAGGATAAAATTTCGGATTTGGCTTCAAGAAAGAAAAATTCATATTCCTTTGGACATTAATCTCAATTTTTTAAATTTCTTAACTGTCGTTTCGTATTTGCAGGAAGTTCGTTTTTTCATGAATTTTAGTGGGGGTAAATTGCTTTAGCAACACAAAATCCTACCGACTGCATCATATAAGGTATAAAAGAAATAGTTTAGATGGTATGCCTTTAAAAATAAATTTAGAACTGAAAAAAGCCAAAGATTATAAAAACAAATAACATTTATTTAACGAAATGCGGATAACGATACACAGCGATACATCAATTATCAAACTGTGTTTATTTACAACTTTGATGTCATAATATTAGTGTTACGGTGCCACTCACTTTTTATTACTAAAATAAATTTTAAAAATAATTCGAGCCTCACATTATAATATGAGCCGTTTCATAGAATCACCGAAGAACCTTTCACGAAAAGAGAAAAACAGGATTAGATGGAGCTAAACAGGAAAAGCAGCTATGAACAAATATTTATATTTAACCCTTATAGTTTCCCAAATATTCGTGCTATTTTTACGAAAATGCATGTAAATATTATGCAAATGAAACGAAACCATTGATGAAAGTTTCATGTCTTTATCAGCTTTCTTTGAAACGGAATGAGTCGAAATCCCTTTTCGTCTTCATTACTTTCTGTTCACCCCAATAAATGTCATCGTGACGAGATTTTCACTGAAAAATGTGAGCTCTAATTATTGAATTCCCACAAGCTCTGCGCAACTAATTGAGAACCATTGTATCCATATTAACTCCAAATTTGTCGCACCTTAAGAATTGTGCTCAACTTTTGTACATCAGTGTATCTCCTTGAGAGTCAAATTATAATGTCCGGTGTCCCTACAAATAATCCAGTGTTCACAAATAATAACATTTGCTAAGCGTTTAAACAAATGCTATAAAGAGAAGATCTTAGATTTTTATAATTTGGGTGGGGAGCGAGGACTACTCTTCAAAGAACTATTAGTATTTAAAATTTCAGTTTACTGGAATTGAAAGATTTACACCAACTAGTCGGAATTTAGCATATCGTTAGGTTCATTCAAATTTAGGAGGTCTAGAGGTAAAACATAAATTTGAGCTTTCTTACAGCGTTCTCGAATAAAGACACTTTATTTTAAGAAGCATTTGAAAGAGTCTCAGGGAATTCGAACAAAGCATTTGTTTCTCCCGATATAACTCTGTTTGTTCTATTTTTGTTAGTGGTAACAACATCGAAGATTAATGTTCGAGATATTTTAAAGATGCAATATTGGTTGGATACCGTCTTTTACTGTTTTTCCATGGAAACTGGTGATAGTTATGGCTACGACTGCGTCTTAGAAGCTTTCATTCAATGCAAGTTAAGAATTAGAATTTCACCACTTTCGAATTGCTACTTTTGAAGCAGCTTACACAATTCTAAGGGATAATACAGCCTTGCATTCAAATTAGATTTCCGATTAAACTTCTAAAACGATTTCTTGTATCAGAATTAGAGCGATCTTTAAACAATTTATAAATTCTCTATTGCAGCACATGAAGGGAAGCTTTCTTTTGAATATCTCACAGCGTTCTCTAACGAGAACAACTTTCTTTCAGGAAACGTGGGACAGTTACTTCGCATACGCCGATCGAAGCAACTTTTACATCCTATATAACACTGTTTGATCGATTTTTTTTGTGGTAACAACAAAGAACCGTAAGAAATCAAAATTGACCAATTTGGAACTGCAACAGGCGAGATAGTGGTGGCATTCGAATACAATTCTCAGTTACCATAAAAGTCAGGTATTCCATTGCATATGAATTACATTCCTTATACGGATACTGAAAAAACATCAGCCCTTCAGAAATTTAGCGACCTTTAAAGAACATGCAAATTTTGCAATTTGTAGTTCAGAAAACTTCATCGAAACTAAAGAATACTTTGCAATGAATGGATAATAAAGCATACTCAGTAGAGTCGCGCTAATCCGGAGTAGATGAGACAGGACCCACTCCTCATCACCGAAAGTCCGGATAAACGCAATTTGCCTTAAAATGCACATAATACAAGTTGGAGACGGATAAAACTATAAAGACCAATGTTTTTTTTCTCGTTATTACATACCACTTTTACTGCAGCATAAGTTTAGCTTTAATACTATATATCTCTCACTAAAGAGTTTAACCAAAAAACTCCTGTAGGATATAAAAAATCAAGCATATTTGTTCATAATTACATTTCAAAATATACTGATTGCGCACTACAAAAAAAAGCGAAAAAATAGCGCAGTTCATTGCAGTTAATTAAGAATTTTGAAAAAAGTAAGAAACGTTAAATTCTGAACATAAAAGAGGACTAAAAAAGCTATTGTTCTTTACTGAATACAAAAATAACGTTCCTATACTCGCTGGAACAAGTCCTTAATGATGTTATGGTTTAAAGAAGGCCGACACCACTTTGCTTATTTTTATTTAAATCCTGTCCGGATTGACTGGATATCCGGCTAATCGGGACTATACTGTACTTATAAAGCAGTTAGTGTAAATTAACGCATGCATTTTGCAAACCTTATACAGAGTGTCCATTAGAAATGCGCAGAAAGAAAAATTATCGACCGTAAGAGGTAGGCATATATTTCCAGTTGGAAAAATACTTTAAGTCTACTGAATCTTAATATTTTAATAATTTCAATCTTTTCCAGCTAATACGAAAACAACATCCAATGCAAGAGATAAAATAAGGTCTGTAAGAAATTTTTATGTAGTGATGTGGTTATGAAAAGCTTCGAAAGAAATAAGCTAAGAGACAATTCAAAAATGCTTTTTTAGAACAAACAATTTTTTCCCTACATAAGCAAACAGATTTTTCCCTGCATAGCAGCAATTATTTTATAACAGAAGAGCAATATTTACGGATTAGGAATATACTTTGCGGGAAAGCATGGAAACATTTATAGCTGAAAACAAATGACAAGCCTCCCTTTTTAACCTTGAAGCAGTTACATTCCAGATTCATGTGTGAGAAAATATTTTTCTACATAAATCGCGACAAAAGGATTCTCAATGCACTGATATGTGCATTTCACTACTATGAAATCTTAAAATCAGAAGTGTAGTTTAGTTACATTCACGTCTCTTTTTGAAGCAACACTTGGGCTATTTTGGGACACACCTCGTAATATTTTAACCGTGGTCAGATGTCGAGAACGACATCCATCTTCTTATTTCCCCACTACATAAATGGGAAGACGCTACACCTACGACATCAGTCTTAGCGTACAGCAAGCGCACTTACACAGCGATTCTTTAGGGGAATCGGGTTTCGAATCTGACACTCTTCGACCCGAAGCCGAGAGCTTCCTTTTAACCATAGTAGCCCCTTTAAAATAAGAAGGTTTTCCAAAAATATCATCTCTCAGAACTTACCTTTAAGAAGGTACTGGATCCTGATCTTGCAATATTGAGACTGATCAGATTTAGTTAAGTTATATAAACTTCCTGCTTTGAAGCAACACGAAGGCTATTTTGGGACAGAACTCGTCATTTTGAACCGTGGTCAGATGTCGAGGACGACACCTGATTTGCAACACCCTTTCCAAAATTCCGCACCACACCAGCGGGAGTACGTTTGACCCCCTATGTATTATATAACTTGTAACAAGTCCAAAACATGACGGATTTTCAATGGAATCGGGTTTCGAACCTGGAAACATCTGGATCCCCGACTGTTGTTTCATGAATCGTTCCCAAACGTAGGTTTATAGCAGCTAATGTGGACACTGTGATAATTTTACTCTAATTGTAATAATAAATAAACGCTATGATCTCTTTCATAAATATGCGCAGGCTCATGGAATTTCCCTACTTTCGGAATAAGACTCAAGTGTGTGAGAAATAATAGTATTTACTATATAACTACTATGATTATAATGAGATACTGGAAATCATGTGTCCATGAAAATGTGATTTTTTTTATGATTGAATCTATTTTTGATGGGATACCCTTTATTTCAATAAAATTTTGAGGAAATTATGATGTATCCTTTTTTCTTTACAATTTGACGTATTCATTTAGATTTCAGATTGCAAAGCTGGTCATCTCCAAAACAAAACCTTAAGGTATGTGACTGCCCTAAATTCCTCGTTTTATAGAAATTTTTCGAAATTTGTTTTATTTGTTTATTTTGTAGTCCATACATTTAGGCATCTAAAAATGCTTTATTTTTGTTTCTGCTATAATTACAAATAAAGTTAGAGCATAAATAATAACCGGAAGTGACAATTCTGATACCGGAAGTGGCAATTAAAAGAGCCTTAAAAATACAAACAATTAGTTTGAACAACTATATTTAAATTCTCAAGCAATATATTGTCTAAAAACATAGATTTAACCTTCCATTTCTTATTTTTATTGTTTTATTGGTTTTTGGCGACGCTTTTTTTAAAAAATACAACACAACAGTAATTACAACAATAAAAATTACTTTTTGGCGCTCAAATTGCTGTCTTATAATTTAATTCCATTTATTTTGAACTGTTACCTGTTCTCATGTGTTTTGAAATGTAAATTTATCCATAGATGCTTAAAAATTACATGAAAATTGACAAAAAGCTAATTCAGATATCGAGACGCCACTAACTATCTACTATACAAAATTATTCAGAAAAAATCTGAAAAGCTGAAAGAACACAAAAGTCGTTTAAAATCAAGTAAAAGAGGGTTTGACTTGTAAATATGGCGAGTTTTAAGATTCTAAGATGTGTACAAAATTTTTTGTACTCTATGAAAATCTTTAAAAGCGTTTTCTGAGAAATTGGAATTTTCGATATTTTTCTACGCGGCAAACATAATTTTGGAAAATATTTTTAAGATATTAAAATGAAATTTGGCCAAAATGTTTTATTTGTTTCTAGCTATGTTATGAACTAGAATCTAAGCTCTCTGCCTATATTTATTTATTTTATTGACTTTTTAGTGAGAAAAATCGATGATTTTTTAAAAAAAAATCGAGTTTGTTCGCAAAGTTTGGAATATCTCCAACACCTTTCGAGGTATTAAAAATATCCTAGTTCATAACACAGATAAGCATGTTAGCTATATACTGTGCAAATATTCATGAAATATATTCAATACAACTTCTTATAGGAGGTTTGGCGTAAGTGCAAATTTTCATTAAAATTTTGCTAAAAATTGCCTATAATTTGAAAGTGAATGAAATTTCCAATGAAATTGCATTGGAATTCTCAGTTTTATAACTCATTTTAATTAAAAACATGAATGTTTCATTAAAAATTTAAAAATTTGAAAAAAAGTGCTCCGAAGGTAGTCACATACCTTAAATAATTCTCTTCTCCACCCTCTTCTTCATGCCTCGTTACCATAAACTGCATACTGAATCACGCTGCCCAGACGCTTCAAATTCCAAGCAATTTCTTTTAAATCTCATTTTGGCTAGATGAGATAGAAATCCACTTTTCAGAATAATTTTCTGTTTGGGAGATGACAAGTTTTGCAGCTACACGACTCGACTTGTTGTTGAGAAATAGTAGTAACTGGTACGTTTTATGATTGCGAGGCAACCTGCTCTCTGAAACCTTAAGGTTGAGTTGGCTCTCCTGGGAAAAACGAAAGTAACAGAAGAAAGTAAGTATGAAAGTAACAGAAGTAAATTGGTTTCAAATAAAATTTTGAAATATTATAATAAGCAAGCCATTCGATTTATTCCTGGAAACATTTTCTATAATTTGGGAAAAATATCCTTTTTCGAAATTTAAATCGTCTTGTTGCTGAAATGTTTCACTCATTTTATGAGTAATTTAATGTCCTGTCAGGAAAGTATCCTTATATTTGTAACCATTAATAACATAAATATGAAAACGTGAAATGAAATGCAGTTTGCTACAAAAGACTTATGAAATCTGACAGGTCTTTTCCTTTTATAGAATGAAGAACGTACTCGAATGCCCTCAAAGAGTTTCAGACCGAAAACTTCTTATTCAAAAATAAGGCAACACTTTCGAGATGCCTTTTCTGGAAACAATACAAGAATTTTTAACGATTTTCCGGCCTAAAAGTGTATAACATTTTCCTTAAAAAGTATTCCAGTTGCAGTTCTGAGTGGTAAGACAAAAAAATTGCTTCGGAAACTATTTGTAAGTGAATAATGTAAAAGTTTCGAAACGCTTTCTTCTGATGTTCAGGGTACTTTAGTAATACCAATTGCTCAAAATAAATTAAAGAAAGACCCTAGTTTTCCAACATTGTATTCATTTAACGCAAAAAATCTATAATGGTATGGAAAACTTAAGCAACGATGCATCTTTCAAGAAAAATGCCAAAATAATTTAGACATTTATAACCTACGAATAAGAATGCTATAGACAACTTAAGCATTGGATTAAGATGGAGTAATGCCTGCAGGCTTGAACCTGATCAGTGTCAAGAGAATGTTATTAAATGGTTATTTATCAGTTTCTCGAATTTTGGTATCTAGGTTATAGTAACGATTACAACAATAGACACTACTACCATGAAGGCCATCCAAGAGATATGACACCAACAAATTACCCATACGTAGCATCCAATGCACGACGCCACATAGACCAGGATTGCTGGACTTGGCAGTTCATCAAAAGGCGAAAAATAGACTCACAAAAATTGTTGCCGTGGCTCTACACAAGTTACTTCATGTGCCTTAAGAGATTTTTCCTTGAATGATGTGTGCTCAGTTTATAATCCGATGGTCAATTGTTCTCTCCGGATGCTTAGGCAGGGCGGAATATCCTTCTGGTTACTGAATGCAGAGCAGACAGCGGAAGTTGTGATTAAGAAACTCGTTGATGCGATTAGAATAATAGTTTCAACAAACGGATAGCTGAGAAGGGCTGTTGCCGACGAAGTTCCTACTCTTTATAAGCCAGATGAAGCCAAATGAAGTTCTGGACATTAGAAGTCAAAGCCTGGATCATATACTCTTCACTGTTGAGATCTATTTATAAGTATACATGTCTAGCCTGTAGAAAGTCTCGTCACCTTATCGCGATCCCACATTACGACGGTCGTCCAAAAATAGTCCTCGTGTTTCTTCATATGGAACTTAAATGTAACTAAACTAAACTAAACCTACAGAAATTTAACAGGCTCTGAAAAAATTCATTTTTATTATTCCTAGAAATAGAAAATTGCCGAAGAATCATATAATACCTGTGCTTCACGTGCTTCCACACACTTGCTATTGATGCGATTCTGCAATTATGCATTGGGGAATTGAAAAAATTCTTGATGTTCTTTATATTTTGGGAAAAGATTCTTCCTACAAAGCAGTAAACATACTGTATCGCAGGAGGGGAATATTTACAGCTTAAGCAATACAGATGGCATGAAATATATGGAATCGCTGACAACTCCAACAAAATGGAAATGCTGAGAGGTTTCCGAATCTGCACTTGCGTCTCACCACTCAGACCTGGAAAGTAATGATTTTAGCGAAGATACTGAAGCTTCCGCTGGTAATTAGCTGCATTGACCAAGAGCTATAAAAATTGTTTAAAATATGTTCCGAGAAAATAACTTACTTATCGGATTTGTAAAAGAAATTGTAATTGCGTAAGATAATTTCCCGAAATATATTCTCTGCATTGTAAATCACCAGCATGATAGAAAGGTGAATGTGGTTTGAATTTTTTGAAATAAGAAAACTTCCTACTTATTTTGAAATTGATCATACTTATATAATACTAAAATTAACACTATACATATTAATAATAAAATAAAGCAAAAGTAACAATACATATTAATTGTAAAATTATTGTTCAAAGATTATTTTTTTTACATTATTATAAAATCTGTTGATCAACAAAAGTTTTATCGAATTTTCAATCGCATATTTCTAAATATCTTCTTCAGAAAGGTTAAGAAAAGAGCTTTTATACATATTTGTTTCACGGCAGCTGATGAATCCTTTTAATTCGGCCGTTATTTAGTGCTTACCTTTTAACATTTTCAAGGGCAAGGCAGTATTTACATTTCTTAATAAATCTGTATATTCCAGTTTATAATTTTCGACGATATATTAAAGAAAAAAATATCATGCCATTAATAAATTTCATATCTGTTGCTTCCATAAACTGGGCTTTCCTCAAAAGTCTTTGATTGCGCGATTTCCTTCACTTTTCCTCTTTCTTATTTTTTAAAAAAATGTTTGAAATATCTTACATTTTGGAAAGAATTCAAATATACACTAAGCTCCGAATCTTCTGGAAGCAGAATTCTTTGAAATGCCCGTTTGCAAAGATTGCAGATATTACGTTTGTATCATAAAACCTTAACGTTTAATTTCCTATATGTGTAAAAAAATGTTCTATAAACCGGCAAAGAGTTGCATACACTTATAACAGTTATAATAGAGCTTCATTAGTTTTTATGGCAAAATTTGTAAATTGTGATTAAAGGGAACTTTTTATTTTCAGTAGCTAGGACAGTGAGTAACCAATGCATTTAGAAATAATTGCCGAAAAATTTTAATAAAATATACGATTTTTTTTTAAATAGTGAAATATTGAGGCTCATGCGGGGAATGAAGATGAAGTGCAAAAATTCTAAAAAAACCCAGCAGAAATATGCTAACCAATAGAAAACTTTTACCACCGATTGCTATTTGATAGGACAAATTTAATTTTTTTATATTGATAAAATATCTGAAAATTTATATATAAAATAAAATTTTTAAGCTCTTGGATGCAATGAAGATGAAATGTAAAAATTGAGAAAAAAATTCACAGTGATATTTTAGTCAATAGAGAACTTTTACAGCCTAGTGTTAATTGATCGGACGACTTTTGATTCTTTCGCTCCACCCTACTATGCTCTTTTCAAAACGTGTTTACAAATCTTCGTAAGCTCTTTAAAACTCCTCCACTGGTATAGCTTTATATTCCCGTCTCATAGCAGCTTGAATGCACGTAATGTCTGTAACTCTTCCCCCTTTTAGAGTCACTGTAAGTTTGGTAAACAGAAAAAGATCGGTGGTGACAGGACTTGGTAATAAAGATGGTAAGACAGTTCAGTAAGCATACGTTGAGCCAGCAATCACTTTAGAAGAGTAGCTGTTTGCGGCCGTGCATTATCGTGCAAGAGAAACTTAGAGCCATGATGTGGCCGCCCTCTCCGATACTCGTCTACGACACTTTCACGCTCATCACTAAACTTTTTAACCCTCTCACATCAAGCGAGACGGTCCCAGGCGGTCCAAAATCTTCCCTTTATCTACGACTAAGGTCGGTCTGAAGCGGTTGGCTTCTTTTGAGGGCGGTGAGCTTCTGCGGTCGCTTCGGAGAGAAACGCTGTAGGGGGTTGAATTATCCTTGATAACCACAGCTCATTTCCGTACGCCTTAAGGGAAGGTTATACCAATGGATGGGGTAGTGGGGTAAATAACCACCCAGGTTGGGAGAGTCCACTTCATGTTTTATCCTCACAAAGGCCAGGTTTTAAAGGGCTAGAAGAAAAACGTTTCCTCGGTATTAAAGAGTTAAACCACACGTACAGTCTTCAAGGTCACGGTCACACATCCATACGTCTGCGTCAGCATTGCATGGCTTTTCCCTGCTGATTTACCCAATTTGTATAAATTTTCAAATTCATTCATTGCTCCATGACATGCCACAAAACCACCTCACAGGCAGCAGTCGATAATAAATTTTATCAAGACTCACATGCGCACGAGGCCACTTATTTTATTGATAACAGAATATTACGGAACCCATGGAAGGTGTCGCTGATAATCGGGTTGTTCTCATTTTTGATTTGAGGGCTGATTCACCCTAAATCACACCTTGTAAATCATCAGTTATAAAGAAATGCCAATGTGGCTTTAATTTTATTAAAACCAGAAAATGCACAAATTCTTTTTAATTTTAAAATTGATATTCAAATTTTATTGTTATAAATTATTAACAGTGTAAATTTTATCAATTTGTTAATCATATATGTAAAGCCTTATATACAATTGCTTTAAATATCACATTTGCTTACTTGACAACATTTTCGGACTTCAGTTTACAATTTAGAATTTATTAATTAATGATATTTTAATTCAGCTGCCGTAGCAGCTATAAAATTAATTATTCTCAGATAAAGTTGAACCATTTGTATGACTGCTTAATGCATGCTTTTCTTATAAAAGATATAGAAGAACGGCGTCTAACATTCATCTACTCTCAGTGGCGCAAAAACATATTGACTTCTATTCTTATCTAAAGCCAATGTATGCTGGGCCTTCTTCAATATTCTCTAATTAAAAGTTTCCTATCGTGCATTGTATTTGAATTAATTTCCTTAAATATCTGCAACGTTAAATATAGGTAATTCTATTCTGATATTTATGATCATTATAAATGGCTTCAAATTTAAACTTTTGAAAATTAATAACTTTATTTTTAAATCCGCACTACGATTTTTTGAACTCCTATTCAGGTATCCAAGCGTGTATTGCCGAATGTTCTAGGAAAAATCCCACTAAATTCCGTTGTTTTCCTTTCTGGTTTCAAGACGCCAGAAAAGAATAAAAGTTTTTATTGAAATCAAACTAGTTTAAAATATCTTTATATATAATAAATGTAAGGCATCCTCCTTTCGGGACACCATTTCATGAAAGATTTTAATAACACAAGAAGAAGAAACTGGCCGAGATGATTTCACTGTCTTCTAAAAAGTGTTTCATTTGAAACTC
Source organism: Araneus ventricosus (assembly GCA_013235015.1). Classification (NCBI taxonomy): domain Eukaryota; kingdom Metazoa; phylum Arthropoda; class Arachnida; order Araneae; family Araneidae; genus Araneus; species Araneus ventricosus. The sequence continues at coordinate 4,555 of BGPR01014042.1, read as the reverse complement.
TGAGTGGTAGAATAATTTCGGAAAAAGTTCTCATTTAATTCAGGAAATCTACGCAAGTTTGCAACATTGTGAATTTAGAGAGGGATTTCTTTTCACATACGGGATCAGAGAACATATTTGTTTGAAATTTCAAATTCTAACTACGCCATTTATTTTCAACCTTTCAGCCAACTTACGCTTTTCTGCTAGTAGATGAAATTGAATACGTATTTCGCTTTTGGCAGTCTAATTTACTTGAAATTTTGTCAATCTTCTGTATCAGAATTCTTCACTTTGATAGTACTTAAATAGCACTAAGCCAAAATTATGCTTTGAATTATTAATAATTTGTTTATATCTTTCTAATGTACGAAAAAAGCCCCCAAAAATTTTGAAAATGTTTTATCTTTTTTTCATCATTTAATATCTCAAAAGTGAGAATCTTTTTCTTGAGATACCCAGAAATTTCTTCAGGCCATTTTAGGAGAGGCTTACTTTATGAACCGGGCTGCATATTTACAAACCCTACTTGTATACACCTAAGGCAGGAAATCAGCCAAAATCATTGGCGGCGAGGGTCAGTGACGTTGTTCATAGCTCTCGCACGTAGCGTACGTAAATCATAACAAAACAAGAGTCGTCCTCCTTTTCACTGTTTTCCTACCGTTGAGCACAGAAAGCATTCTTCCGTCGATTGTGACATTTTCATAAATGAAATTATTTTAAAAAATATCATAAAAAATAAAACATCACACACTATAAGAAACTATACTAACGAAAAGTCTAATGATAACAACTTTGAAGGATAACAATTGAGAGGTTAAGGAAACGTTTTTTTTTTATGTCATTCCAGTGAAAATGGTTTCACTTGATATTTCAAACTTAACTAATCTAACTATAATTAATGTTAAATAATTGCAAAACGAATATATATGCTTTGTAAAAATTTATTAGCTAAAATCTGCACTAATAAAATGCTTCCAAGGGTTTCCTTTAATTTGTCGGGTTGGTTCGGTACAGTTAATTAAAATAACAGCCATGATTTAGAAACTATATGAAAGTTGTTTTGGCGTGGACTTTAAAGGGTGTTCCGAAATTTCACCAACAAACTTCTAGGGGAAATTGTTCACGTCAAGCCAAACAACTTTGGCAATAGAACACGGGGTCGCAAATGAAAAGGGCGAGCAATACAGGGGTCCAGTGAATTAAATAAAAGCTAGGGGAATATAAAGTATACAACTCAGGTTCAATGGAATACAAATTCCCGACAGCACAATATCACAAATGCATGAATAGTAGCACTGAAAGTCGTACGCTACGTGACAGATACAATGATGTAACATAGAGAAGTTTATGCCGCATGAGTATAATGCTCTTTACTTTTATAATTATTATTTTAAATTAATTGCAGTTTGCTTGTGACTGCATTTTAAATTTTTTGTTTTTATATGAATTTACATAAATTCCATAAGTTAATGAGGTCAAAACGCTTCTTGTTCCTTTCATAAAATTCCACCGTACGAAACAATATGTCGTTATACGTTGGTTGCACTCGCATGGCTTATAAAAAGGCGTTAATATAAGTCTTAACCATCAGATTAATGCTAAGGAAAATCAATGATTTTGTTTTAGGATAGGGATTTTAGTGAAGAGATTGTGATGAGTATTCAACATCTTCATGCCTTAAGAAGTGCTGTGTTCCCTTTAGACTTCCACTGGTTTTCCCATTTCAAATCACAATGTTCATCACGCAGAACGTAAGGAATTAAGATAAGGGAGTAGTTCTATACACAGGGTTATTAGAGATACAGCAGATCAGAGCTACGAGGAGCTTACAATTCGAATTGCCCACTTCTATTCTACAACCATATACACGCCCGTACTTACATGAAGTAGCCCCCACAGAAATCCAAATTTATCTAATGGTTCAGCTTCTCCTTTCTTAAGATTAGAAAAGTTACAGATTTTTTTTTAAATAGCACTTTCTTATTATGTTTTCAGCATTTTATTAAAACAACAAAATAACACTATAAATGAATTTAGAAATGAATATTCAATTATTTCTTTGTATTTCGTATAGGTTACAGAGATAAGAAGGAGAACAAAATGCTTTTCATTACTTAATAAACATTTATCTCTTCCTCTCTTGAACTGATACAAAATTGCTGCATTGTTTATTTTTTTCCCCTTTCTATTTTTCCAGCAGGAAACATCGATTCCATAATTGAATCACTTCTTTCGAATGAACAGATCGTTTTTCATAATTTATAAAGTTATTGCGTGCCCTATCAATTACATTTTCCGATGGATACGACTTTAAAGGTACGGAAAACGAATAAATGAAAAATTATGACGGGAAAGTTTGATGACCACTGAGTAACCTTTTTACCTTTCTCTTAACTAGATTTTCAATGGACGTGGAATCTTCAAAACACACCAGAATAATATATTTAGTAAGAGTGAGGAAGTGTAACTGCGGATCAGACAACGGGATTGCTAAACATCTTCTTTTGGACTGTCGAATATTAGAAACATGAAAGAGAAGTCCTGTAACTTGATTGGAATGCTGCGTTGAAAACTCTTCTTTTATATCCCAGTTTCCAGATTTTTTTTCTTTTTCATATTTTTTTCTTTCTTTTTTTTCCTTCTTAACGCTTTTTTAAAAATTTCTTATTGTAATAATATTATTGATATCATATTAATTTTTGTTTTGGTTTAGTTTTCAGTCTCAGTTTTGACTTTATTGTTTTCTAAATTTTCTGTTTGTTGTAATTTTTTTTTGCTCTTTATTTTTGACATTGTACATTTTGAGTGTTTTGTGAACCTTCCATGAGCCGTTCACCATTTTGAGTAGGTAGGCGAATCCGGTGAGGACTAAATAAATAAATAAATAAAGGACCATAGGCTAAAAACACTTTCCTAATCAGCGCAATTACATTAGAGAGTTAGCAGCAACTGTCTGGGCTGTCATTGAAAAAATGCCCTGGAATAATGCCTCAGTTATTCAAAATGTGAAGACCTAGGTTTGATGTCGATTGCGTATAAGAAATTATTTGCTGTAAATTATATGGCAATTTGAAAGAAAAATGAATGTGGTGTGTATTTTATAAAGAAAATCGAAATAAACACTATAAATAAATTTTGAAATCAATATTTCTTTATACTTCAGCAGCAAGAACTATTATTAACAAAAGATTCATGTAACTGATGGCCCTGTGCTAAGATCTCGCGGCCGAAGGGTCTAAGGTTCGTAACGCGATTTCACAGAAGATGCGTCGGGGAAAGGGAATCGGTTCGTTACCATTATACACTAAATGTACGTAGGAGCTTAATTATTTTAAATCAATTCCTCATCTTTGTTGCAACTTTAGAAAAAAATAGTTTCAACATTTTGTTTTTTTGATAAAGTTTGGAAATAGTACATTCCCAGTCTTCTCTATAATTTGTAAGTTGATGAGCTACAATAATAATCTCTAGTCTTGTGACGCTCACACACGGAGAATTTCCTTCAATTCTAAAGAAGTCATCCACTAGCTTTTCTTCAACAAACTCAGGAGACACTGTAGTCTCTGGCTGTCTCGTCTTCGGAATACCCACAGGTTTTGGGTTTCAGTGACTACACTTAGAAGACTCGATTCGTGTTCAAGCCTCCGGAACGTTACATTGATCGAGGAAGTCAAGAAACTGAAAGTTCGGGATGGGAAGTATTTGCATCTCTCAGGTGTTCTTCTCTTCTTCTGACCATATTTTAAAATTGTGATTTGTCCCATATGATAGCATCGCGTTTTGAAGGTACACACCTTCCAAACGGATACTATCATCTCATCAAGTAAAGCAACCGTATATATCAAGGATCGTTGTCAATTTTCCTGGCATATTCTAGAAAGTGGATGGGGAGTCATTTAAGGAAGCATTCAGATAGACACTGAATATTAACTTCTTTGCAACTGAAGTCTATTTTTCCAAGTCTTCATTTCCCGAATACTACCTTAGCGCTAATAGAATTTAATTGAGACTCATCAATTAGAAAGTATTTATTCTGCCTAAACTTAGATTGAAAAAATCTATTGAAATTTGTTTCTGCCTTTACAATTTTCTAGACTTGCTGACGCCACCTTCGTGGTGCATCTGCAAGAGAAATCAAACAAAGTTGCGTGACTTTTAGATAGTTCAAGGAATCTGCGTGGACAACACTAAAACATAGATTGGCACCATGTTAAAAGTCGTCCAGGTCTGTATTTGGAGTCTTCCTAAAAAAGTATTTCATTGTATTCTGACTGGTAAATCAAAATTGCTTGGTACACCTGAATTGAGCAACAAAAGTTTCCTCCTCACTTTTTAGAAAACTTAGTTATTAAATCAGCTAAAGAAATCAATTAATATATAATAGAAAAAGTACAAAATTTTTCACAACATTTTTAACAAATGCTTAAATGATGCTGGTTTTGTTTGCGTTTATTAAGTTTCCCCTTATAATTTTGCAAGAATAGATTCGAGCTAAGTCTCAAGATATACAACATCAAATGTTGGCGGACAATTGGTGGAATTGGAAGCGGCCGCATCTTCGACGGTTCTT